>CAJHNH020001248.1:75000-92500 GCA_905116865.2 Candidula unifasciata | reverse complement strand
GAATCGTTACAAGCCGTGACGTCACACACGGGATCCCTCAACATGGAGGCTTGTCGGGGATTTCCCTGGCCGGGGTCACAGACTCGTGTGCAAATCTCCTCCCGAGGTTTTGCACCAGCCGCGGATCGAGTGTAGACTTCCCAGGATCCAGTCTGTCATAGGACCTTGGTCCTACAAACTGTCACGTCCTACACACGTAGGACAGTTGCTATTGGATGTTTGCAGTTCACGGTGTCACACCTACCTAACTATCATCATGTGACTTAAATAAGTTGACGTGATCAAATGTGTCCGTTTGCTGGCTGTGTGTATAATCGGTGCTGCAGTGCAGTTCTGTAGTTGTTTTGGAGGCGGGTTTGAGTCATAGAGTGGTCCTCACATTTGTTTTTAAATAAAGTGTCTTTTTCATGTATATTCCTCCTGCTCCTCTGTGTCTTGGATCCCCAGTGGTATACTCGGCGGATAGTCCTCGCTTTTCAAATATGTGTAACCCCCGTGTAGATTCCGGGGTCCAATTATGGGCAAACACAAATAGATCCACTGTCTCTCTAGCAAGCAAGTCGTAAGAGTCGACAAATTAGGGGTTTCCTTCGAAGAATGAGTGCATCTGCCTGCGTTGCAAGGAATCTACGGTCTGCATACAGATAAGCCAGATCTGTAAAACGGATGTGCGCGCAACTTTTGAGTATTGGAACAAGACTAACGTCTAGAAGTGAATGTACAACCAGAACTTTCAACTGGAATTAACACCTGGAGTACGTGAAGAAGAAGAAGAAGAAGAAGAAGAAGAAGAAGAAGAAGAAGAAGAAGAAGAAGAAGAAGAAGAAGAAGAAGAAGAAGAAGAAGAAGAAGAAGAAGAAGAAGAAGAAGAAGAAGAAGAAGAAGATGAAGACGAAGAAGAAGACGATGAAGACGAAGACGAAGAAGAAGAAGAAGAAGAAGAAGAAGAGAGAAGAAGAAGAAGAAGAAGAAGAGAAGAAGAAGAAGAAGAGAAGAAAAGAAGAAGAAGAAGAAGAAGAAGAATTAAAGACCTGAAGAGCGAAGAAGAAGAAGAAGAAGAAGCCGATGAAGAAGAAGAAGAAGAAGAAGAAGAGAAGAAGAAGAAGAAGAAGAAGAAGAAGAAGAAGAAGAAGAAGAAGAAGAAGAAGAAGAAGAAGAAGAAGAAGAAGAAGAAGAAGAAGAAGAAGAAGAAGAAGATGATGAAGACGAAGAAGAAGAAGAAGAAGAAGAAGAAGAAGAAGAAGAAGAAGAAGAAGAAGAAGAAGAAGAAGAAGAAGAAGAAGAAGAAGAAGAAGAAGAAGAAGAAGAAGAAGAAGAAGAAGAAAAAGAAGAAGAAGACGAAGAAGAGGACGATGAAGACGAAGAAGAAGAAGAAGAAGAAGAAGAAGAAGAAGAAGAAGAAGAAGAAGAAGAAAAAGAAGAAGAAATATGTGTAAATTTTCATGTTGCCTGCATAGATCTGGCTTATTTATGTGCAGATTGTTGGTTCCTTTTCTCTTAGTCAGATGCACTCCAACTTCTACCTGCCCCTTTCTGAATATTATAGAATATCGTCTGCCTTATGCTCGTTGTTTATAGTAAAACATATGTTCTGTTTCTGATAGGTACAAGATTCGTTTGTTTTTTTCTTTTCGCATTCACCGGTTGTAAACTCCACTTCTGGTTGTTTGTCCTCTTCCGAACTTTAGTCTCTTTTTAGAAGTTAAATATTACGTACACATCCGGTTTAAAGATCCACCTACCTTATGTGCATGCAGATTGTTGGTTCCTCCTCTGTCAGGCAGATCCACTCCGGCTTAGAAGGAGACACCTCTGGAACCCACACAAGGAATATGTACAATACAACATCTAACAGGTTCTTGCTGTTTATAGTGCAACACCTGCCTTGTTTCTGTTGTTTATAATAAACATAGGTTCTGGTTCGAATATTTACAGTACAGCACCTGCATTTTTTCTGCTGTTTGTAATAAACATAGGTTCTGGTTACTAATATTTAGACTACAACATCTGCTTTATTTCTGTTGTTTACTGTTGAAGGTCCAAATTCGCAAAGTTCTATAACTCACGCAGCTGATATATTTTGTAGTTATTCCTCTTTACATCAGCGAGAGGTTCTGGCAGATGCTAGAGGCTCAGATGAAAAACAAGACGGACGTTTAATCAAAATTAGTATCGGAACTCTTCACTGGCTGCTGAAGATGGGGACAGAGCGCTTATGGGAATGCCCCCGAGTCTGTGATGACGGTTCTTGAATCAAATCAAATCAAATCAATCCTCTTTACATAATAATTATTTCTTGAAGCGGCAGTGAGGTAGCAGGTAGACACTCGCCAACGGATCTGACGGTCATGAGTTCAAATCGAACGTCAGCGGACTTTTTTTTCCTCAGGTCGACCCAACCTTAAGTGGGAACCAGGTAAAATAAAGGAAAGTAAAGGCGGTCGGCGTGATTTTGACCACAAAACAGAATAGCTTTCGACGGTGTTTACAAAACTTCTTTCTATGAGTGCCGTTCACAATACTTTCTGTTACTTGATTAATACTAATATTCTAAGGGCGTGGAAAAGGGTCCAATACTTTTGGATAGGTATTACACGGTGTTGATTACCATTTACTTAGTCTCTGTTGTATGGGTGAGCTGACCAACTCCCTTACACGCCATCTGACCACATAAATTATATATTCAAAGAGACTGCAGATGTCTCATAGCCACGTTGTCCCATTATAAGAAATAATTTACACTCACTGTGCTTGGATTGACTTGTTACTTCACAGGGTATTTTTTTCTAAAGTAAAAGTAAGAGTATAAGTAAAAAAAAAAAGTAAAAGTAAAAGTAATAGTAAAAGTAAAAGACCTTTTTTCCACTCATTCGGGCATATTGGGCAAATAGCGGTTGACCTATATTTATAGACAAATGAGATCAACATCACGCCGACCGCCTTGACTTCCCAGGACTTCACTGTACTACGACCTTCAGATCCCCAGGCGGGTATTTAGCCTCTACACCTTGGCGGCTCCCTTTTATTATAATGTAAAAAGTGCGAAATAATAAACAAATATACTAGTAAAACTAAAAGTAATATGAAGTATATAAAAACACATATAAACAAAAAGTAATAGTAAAAGTAAAAGTAATAGTAAAAGTAAAAGTAATAGTAAAAGTAAAAGTATTTTAAAAGTTTAAAGTGCTTAAAAGTTAGACCTTTTTCCAATTATTTCTGGATATGGGCAAATAACGGTTCCTAGGTTTATAGACTGAGATTACGGCCGACCGCCTTGACTTCCCAGGACTTCACTGTACTACGACCTTCAGATCCTCAGGCGGGTATTTAGCCTCTACACCTTGGCGGCTCCCTTTTATTATCTGTATGTGCGAAATATCAAACAAATATACTAGTATAACTGGAGTAATATGAAGTATATAAAACAATACCCCCACCCCCCCCCTGAAAGGGGGGGGGGGGGGGCTCAAGGTGCCCCCCCGGCGCCCATGACAACCACCCCACTAACCCTCATCTTTAATCCCTATAAATAAACAGAAAAAATATCCCTTTCTCTTTTCACTTGTTAGGAATTAATCAATTAACAGAAAGTGTATTGATCGGCACTCACAGAAAGAAGTAGAAAGATAGAAGAACACACTAGACAACATAAAAATCGAAAGCTTTAGTTATCGTGCCTGGAATTGAACCTGTCACCTCCAGACGGCGTATGCGCCTCGCCATGAATACAAGTGCACTAATAAAATGGTCAACTAGGTACTCCCAAAACAAGGTGTCTCACCCAGGCTGTTGGTCGGGACAGCTTCTGTTTTCTTGGACGCGACTGGAAAGCGACCATGTCTCAAAAATGAAACACGACCTCCGCCGTCCCTCCACGACAGGCCAATATATTGATTGTTCAGACTCTTCGTGGCCTAGATAGAACATGCATATGTGTTCTTTATGGTCGCCCCTAGTTTTGTAGTTAGATTCCGGTACAGAACAGTAGGTTGTACCAGCACCTTTGTATGCATTATTATTTTAGTGATACTGTAATAGAAACCTTGTGGTGATTAACGGCACTTTTTACAGACACTTTTTAGTGACTACCGGCACCTTTTACAGACACTTTGTGGTGATTGTGGTGATTAACGGCACTTTTTACAGACACTTGTTGGCGACTACCGGCACCTTTTACAGACACTTTGTGGTGATTAACGGCACTTTTTACAGACACTTTGTGGTAGCTACCGGCACCTGTTACAGACACTTTATGGTGACTACCGGCACCTTTTACAGACATTTTGGGGTGACTCTCGGCACCTTTTACAGACACTTTGTGGTAGCTACCGGCACCTTTTACAGACACTTTGTGGTGACTACCGGCACCGTTTACAGACACTTTGTGGTGACTACCGGCACCTTTTAAAGACATTTTGAGGTAAGTTAAAAGTTAGTTGCGTATCCTCTACATCAGTGTTCTTCAACATTTTCACACCCGTGGCCCAGCAAAACACAAGATACTGTTTCGTGGCCTAGCAAAACAGAAGTTATTGTTTCGTGGTATTACTGATAGCGAAACCAAAACACAGAACAACGGAAAAATGTAAAGAAAAGTTCACCGGCTCCATTCGGATTCTTCTTCTTCTTGTTCACCGGCTGTGAATTCCGGCGGTAAGTCGCGGTTGTTCGTCCAAAATGGACTTTTGGCTTTTACCTTGACCTGAATTTTGCGTGTACATCCGTTTTACTGGCTTATTTGTTTGCAGTTCTCGTTCCCCGCCTCTCCGGCAGATGTACTCCGACTTCGGAGGAACATTCGGATTCGAACCCGCAACCTTCGAAACTGCAGGCAAGCGTCTAGCCGCTACAGCACGGCGGTTCCCATACCCTCGGGTCTTTATCTTTGTTGTGTCGTGTATCTTCTTCACTGTCAGTGACACCAATATATGCAGCTGTTGACAAGATTGGTGACAACTCGTGTGACACTAAGGGGCTGGGAAACAAAACTTCCTGCCTGGATAACCTTTCCATACTCATATCCACACACACGCACGCACGCACCCGCACATCCGCTGCACCCACCCCGAACTTCCCCTCACAATAAACAAAACACAGGCTAGGTTTCATAACCTCTCTCAGATTTAACGTGAAAGAGGTTGGGGGAAGCCAGGAAAAGGGGAGATAACAGACTAAGCCGTTTCACGAGGTCAGCTTCCGCTTCTACAGTTTGGCCAGGGGGGACCCAACCATAAATCAAAAGAGGACACACACACGCAGACACACCTACTCGCACACGCACTACCTCGCAGTCGCGCAAGCGGAAGCAGGTGTTTGTTCAGCCGTGAAGAGTAGCCGTTCTTTATGCGTCGCCTGGCACACAGGGTCGCGCTGAGAGGAGAGAGATTGCGATAGTCGTGTGGAGATCTTTCAGTCGGCGCCCGCCTGTGTTTTAGTCTCTGCTTGCAATAGTTGTTGGTCGTCTCAGTGATATCTTCTCATTAAGCCGCTGCTGTATAATTTTTCGCCGGAACGTCCGTATGTAAGGTAAGCTTTATTTTACTTTTTCTTCTGTTTCCTCCTCTTCTTTATTATTATTAATTACATATTATTATTATTTTTATTATTACCTGTTTTCTACTTTTTATTCCTTTTTCTTCCTGTCACCTCTTATGAAACATAGACCCTCACCCCCCCTTCCTTGTTGACTGTATCTTTGTCGCCCCTCCCTTATGCAGCATGAAGATTCAGCAAATGAGTTGCAAGATCTCCTATCGTTTACCTTTTCATGTAACTTCTCTCTCTCTCTCTCTCTGTCTGTCTTTTACTCTTTCTCTCTCTCTCTCTCTCTCTCTATCTCTCTCAGTCGCTCTCTCTTCTGTGTATGTCTTCCATGTTTATTTACTTCTACTACACTGGGGTTGCCAGAGAAATGACATTCTTGTCATACTGTGACCAGGTGTTCTCAACAAGTCCCAATTCCACCTTAAGTGTTTTCCTCCTTCACGGGAATGCATTCTCTACATCAGCTCCACGGTAGAAATTCTGCTATCATGTTGAATTTTTATTACCTTATTCTCAGCAGACATCAGTTAGTGAATATACACACAAAACTCAGGTCCAGGTAAAAGCCAAAAGTTTAAACGGACGATAAACCGGGACCTTCCGCCGGAATTCCCAGCCGGTGAACGAAGAAGAAGAAATTAATGAATATGTGTAGTTTATCAGTAACTCTGTTAGTTGTTCTCTCTCTTTCTGCTCCGTACAGCAGTGTCAATTTTGTGTCAGAGATAAAGATTCAAATTGCGTTACCCTGTTTAACTTTTACTTATCTGACTTAACACGTTTTTAAGTTTACCTTCTTCTTTCTTCCTCTTTTTCTTTTTCGTCACGTTCACTGGCTGTAAACTCCTGCAGAAAATTCTGGTTGTTGGTACACCTCGGTGATTGCAGTCTTCTTCAAAAACCTTTTTATTTCCTTTTTTTACTGTCACCTGTTACGAAGCACAGCCCCTCAAACCACCCCCCCCCCCCCTCCCTTTCTTCTTTTTGGATAACATGATTCGAAATGTTGGGATGCCGGGTTCGAACCCTGCGAACGGTTTGTCTTGAGTTGGTTTCGACAGTGGTACCGAGAACTGACCGTTTAGAAAACAATGGTCTAAAATGTGCCTAAAAAAACCACATCAGCCTTAAAAGGATGGGGTTGGTTCTGCAACGTCTTGTAAAGGATACACAACTAACTTTAACACCTAACTGTAATTCCACCGAGGATGTTTTAATTTGTCCCGCACCCAATTCTGTCAGTGGGACAGTAGAGCAGTCGGCGATGCCTGAGTCTTTATATTGCATGTTTTAACACTCCTTAAATTTAGTCCAGTTTCCTTTACATTGAGTTTCAAACCAACCCCCATGTTTGTTGTTTTAAGTTCAGTAGATTTCTATTCAGTAGTTTGCTATTGTTTTCTCGTGGGGTTTTCGACATTAACGCAAAGAGAACACCATTCAAATGATTCTAAAAATACATTATTCAATGTTTACACGCCGCCCGGAGCTTCCAAATTAAGTGACCTAGTTAAGTTTACCTCACTGTACAACTTAGGGCCCATATTTCTCATAGTGAGGTCAGACCGTTTGAAAACTGGGACACACCTGATTGAGTTGGTGTTTGTGACTTGTCTATCCAAGTGATGGATACTGGATAGTGATTGTCACTGTAGATCAATTCTCCCCAGGGGGCGCTGGGATGGTACGAAGGGGATGGTCGCTGCCTCGGTCTCATTGGGAAGGGCGAGAAAAAGTTAAGAAGGGGGGAAGGGGGTAAGTAGACACATGCGTAGGTAGTTGATGTGTGCGTGGTCTCTGTGTGTTTGTGTGTGGTCTGTTAATTGGGCTGATCCAGTAGGAGGGCGAGTGACCGACCGCCTATGCTGATCGGTGTAAAACATGATGATGATGATATTCCTATGGAAAAGGAGCGCTGAGAAAAAATGGGCGTTGGACCAAGGACGTTTGGGAATTGATTCTCTAGATCAGTGGTTCCAACACTTTTTTTCGGCCCATCGATCCCTTTCCAATTTAAAGGGAAAAAATAAGTCCCGTCTCATGCATATGACCTTGCCATCAAGGTATTTATCTCTTTGCTTTCTCAGTGTTTTCTTTCTATCAGTCTTAACAGTTGTCATCAAATTCTTCGTCAGTTCTTTGCGCTCAGATTATACTTAGTCGTTCCTCTTCTGCCTTGAAGTGTAAAGGTTTGCCAGAGAGATCTCTAGACTTCTCTATCAGCAGTTTTTTTTTCTTTCTGGCTTTGTTCCATTCCACACCTCTTTTCATTATGGCCTTTCGGATGTTGTCTTACCAACGGACTCTGTGTAGCCCTGGAGGTCTGGTTCCCTGGCTCTTAACCTCCCACGCCTGCCATGGTAGCCGATTTTTGGTACTTTCTTATTAGCCCACCACAAACAGGGGAAATTCACAGGACACTCAAATATATGAGGGGGTGGTAGGTTAAGCGCATAGTTTTGGTACGTGTGAGGTAAACGCGCGTAGCCTTGGCTTTGGAAGAAATGCGCTAAAGCTCAGAAACCACGGAAACCCAGCTCTTACTACCCTCTAAAATATTGGAATGTCCCATAATGTCATTTGTGGTCGGCTAAAAGGAAAGCACCCGATTTTCTCCCATTCTGCATATATGTCCAAACCATCTTAACTGTGGCTGATCCACTAGTTTGCAAGGCCTGGCTTTGTTGTCTGATAGGAACTTTGTCCCTTATTGTCTCCTCGACCACCTTTCTCAGATATCTCAGCTCTGAAGGTGGCTTCTGTGAGGTGTTGTCACTGGCCCTGATTGGCACCCATATGTAAGGACTGCTCCATATTTAGAGCGGTATACTAATTTTTTTCTCCCTGCTAATTTCTCTTTTGCTGAGAAACACCCGGTTTGTGGCCTGGAAAAGTATCCCAGCTGCTACTTTTCGAGCATACCAACTCTCACTTGATGCTTCCATTCTGGTCTGTTACGAATACAAGGTATTTGAACTGGTTAACCTGCTCCAACGCATACTGTCCCATCATGATCTGGTGTTTCTTCTCCTCTCTTGAGATCACCATGGATTTAGTTTTGGAGATACTGATGTTCATCCCTCTCTTCTCAAGCTCTTCCTTCCAGACAAGTAAGTTGGACTGAAGGTGTGCCTCTGATTTAGCTATCAGGGCCACATCTCTACAAATGCCAGCTCTGATTTACAGATTGGTCTCATATTCCAGTAACCTACTGAGAACTTCTTTGTCTTCTCCTTGCAGATCTTCACCTCCTTTCATACAATCCTGCAATGTTAGGACTTCAGGTTGCTTCGTGACCGTCAGGGGCCCCAATATAACCTGATGGTTGAACAGGGTTTTTGGGATTTCTATTCAAATGAATTTCATCCGAATTGTGATTCTTTGGGTCACCGGGTGTTAATTGCTTTGATTGCAGCCCTAGTGGGGGTTAGCTTCAATAAATCAATTAATCAGTCAATCAATCAGGTGCCGTCTCCACAATGAAGATTGGCTGCAATGGATATCCAGTACTCTGTATCTGTCTTCAGACAACCAAACCCCTCCAAAAGACTTTTTTTTTTCTACAATCAGATGCCAGCGGGTACACAATAGCTAGCATGCTTGCACAGGAACACTCACACTTCACTCCCGGTTATGTATGTGTCGCAAAAACTTAATTCAGAACAACAAAAGTATAATATGTCTCAAACTGCTGTTCGTCAATCTCTTTATGTTGTTTTTCCACTTATAATGTTGTCTACCCCTTGATTTGTTGTTGTTGCCCCCGACCTTTCCCTCCAGTACGGTTATTCATTGTATATTATGTCTTTTAATGTGGCTAAAATATTTTAGTTGTCTCTTCTATATTTCTTTCACTAATTCGCTTTCCATTCTCGGTTTTCCAGAACCTTTGTATTTGACTGTTATCGTTTCCACGAAAAACGACATATTCTTTGCATATCAACATTTCCAGAGACACAGATTCTCCCGTTGCCTCAGCGTTACTCACTTACATTTCCAGAGACAGATTCTCCCGTTGCCTCAGCGTTACTCACTTACATTTCCAGAGACAGATTCTCCCGTTGCCTCAGCGTTACTCACTTACATTTCCAGAAACACAGATTCTCCCGTTGCCTCAGCGTTACTCACTTACATTTCCAGACACAGATTCTCCCGTTGCCTCAGCGTTACTCACTTACATTTCCAGAGACAGATTCTCCCGTTGCCTCAGCGTTACTCACTTACATTTCCAGAAACACAGATTCTCCCGTTGCCTCAGCGTTACTCACTTACATTTACTTCTCACGCACTTATTTTTTTCAGACAAGATTTCATTCAAGGTAGAGTTTGAGTTAAGATCAGTCAGGAAAAAAAATGATATTTCGAATTGGACTCAAACACTTAACAACCCCTCAAGCAGACAGTCTTCTTCTGCTCAACATTCTTTCATAGCCGCCTAAAGTGTTTAACCGGATTGAAATGTGAATTTACACTTTACCCATTCCCGACAACTGCACTCTAATTTACTCTACTCGATCTTAAATCGAAAATCATGTTCCATTACCCGAAGTGTATTGTCTATTTGCAGTATCATATTTTAGTCCTGTCTGATACTGTGTGTGGGTAGACGTGGCTTGGGTACATTCATTATAGTTGAAGGATATGTGCATACATTTAACAGCATGCAGAGTGAGTGCTGCTATCAGCCAAGGACACTTGTCCCTCAGGTTATAGAGAGATCATTAGAGATTAAAGCTAACAGGGTGGTGATATATTCAAAACCGTGTTCTTATACTCTTCTATGGGAACATTTCTTTTTTTTTTTGGTTAGCTTGAAAAATATTATCTGTCTGTGTGAGATCCGGGCGCTGTTGGGTGAAGGGGGGGGGGGGGGGGATTGACTCACTGCTTTCCCAAAGTTCATGTCGTATTAGTCGACTAATTTGACTTCCTTTGGGGTCGGAGTGGATCTTCCAGAGAGACAAGAAACGTTTCGCTGTAGTTTACAGCCGGTGAGCCCGAAGAAACAGATTTTCTATATATGTAATGCTGTTTCTAGTAGGAATTTGCTGGGACCCATACAATTTGCAGATGCCGTGTAACTATCTGTCTGTTTGTCTGGTAGTTCATCTGCCCGCCCGCCTCCGCGCTTCTCTATCTGTCACCAACATATTTGTCTATATGTCTTTCTGTTCCTTCTTCGGTCAGTCCATCTGCCCGTTCAATCTATAGCGCGTCTGCTGCCTTTGCTTGTCCTATTCTGCTTTTCTGTTTGATACATCTTTGATTACCAACGTTTGGGACTGATAACAAACTCACGGAGCAAGCCTCGTGAAATATAAACGGACATGATACACGTAGACTGACCTGCATCGCTTGGTGAAACTCAGATCAGGTGTATATCATGGGTTTTCTGTCCAGGATATTCGGATCTGAGGGATAATGAGTCATCCACGAATCCATCCCAATACCTGTATCATTCAAGTCCCGCTTGTACACATCTTTATATCATAGTAGAGGTCGGTCCGACATCTTCTACCCATCTGTATTTCAGAGGATATCCTGAGAGACTCTGCCATCCTCCATTCTCCAGGTATGACCTAGCCGTCTGAGCTTTTGTAAAATGTGCACTGGGAAGAGTGTTGTAATACCTGCTCTTTCCGATACCTCAGTGTTTGTGATCTCGTCTTGCCACTTTATGCCAAGTATTCTTCTTAGGCATCGCATGTGAAAGTTATTTAACCGTCTCTCCTTGTGCGAATAAGTTGTCGACGTTTTACTGCTGTACAAAAGAGGGCTGGAAACGAGCCTGACAGACAGGTGTGTTTTGAAAACAAAATGAATAGGTGTGTGTGTGTGTATATAATAAATAAATATATATATATATATATATATATATATATATAGATATATATATATATATATATATATATGGTTTAAACAACGGATCAACATCATGGCACAAGGGTAGTAACCCATAAGTGCTCCGTTCTTCTTCTGACTCAAGCCTGAGTTAGAAGAAACTCAGCACAGTGCACGAACTCTGTTACACCGGCGAGGATCCTGAAATACTGTGCGTAGATTTTTAACTTCAAATTTTGCCTGGGCAGCGTCGTTAGGCTACTTTTTTCGATTTCCAACCGCCAAATGATTTCTTACGTGCTCAACAATACATACGGGCGTCCGATCTTACTACCCAGAGACCAGGGGAAATTACTAGAATTCCACGTGAAAATGTCACAGCCTTCACTGGGACCTGAACCTGGGACCTCCAGCACTCGAGGCGGACGCCATGCCTAGAAACCACTCAGCCCCCCCCTCATATATATATATATATATATATATATATATATATATATATATATATATATATATAAATATATATAAATATATATATATAAACAAGGACTCGTCAACCCGGGGAAAAATGTTTGGAGACTGGTTACGTTATCTTTTTCCTTCTACTTCTATAGGTGTCCATCAGTTCAATATAATTTTTTTTTTTTTGTTATATTATTTTGTAGCCTCAGGCTTCCCCTAGCGAATTATTTCCCTCGAAATTATCATCGTCCATGTTAATTGTATAATTCAGCAAGATTCATTTCTTCGATATTGTCGGTACTTCTGTTTCACTGTTTTTCAAACTGAGACCCATTTGTTCGTGTCATGTAACGAGCATTGACTTTAAAATTAGGACCAATTTCGATTGTGGGTCAAGGTTGTATGTGAGTCGTTTTTGGTGGCTGTTGTGTGTACGTCTATGCTTGTGTGTACGTCTATGCTTGTGTGTACGTCTATGCTTGTGTGTGTGCGTGTTTTAAATCCAGTATGAGTAGACATGGTAGCTTTTGGTGGAAAAGTGGTTGGCTGTGTGTGTGTGGCAGGTCGGTTGCAATTTTATAATCAGTTGTTACATTGATGGGTGGATCGATAGGTGGGTTGGTGTGTGGCGGGAGGAGGAGGTGAGTGGGTGGATGTTGAGTTAGTGGGTATATGGATTGATGCTGGAACAGGTAGGATTTGGGTGCAAGGAGAATAGGTGGAATAGACAGACACAAGTGGGTGTGAGGTAGGCGAGCTATGTAGGTAGATGTTGGGTAGATGAAATGATGGGTGGATGCAAGATGTATAGGTAGGCTGGAGAGGTGTTAAATGGGTGGATGAAATTTATGTTTTTAGTGAATAAGTTAATCAATGCAAGGTTTTCGGGTAGACTGGTCGATGGATGTGAATTGGCTAGAATAGAACAGCAGCCACCGACAGAAGGGAAATGGAAAAAAAGAGAGGGAGAGAGAGAATGGGAGAGGGGGGGGGGGCGGAAGACACCTGTTGATAACAAAAAGGAAACTAGGAAACGTTTTCCCAGAGCCGCTATCACCTGTCTGACTCCAGCCATCTGTCGGACAACGTCTTTGTCCTCCCTCTTTTTGTCCTACACCTCCCATGCAGGACACTCAAGGCCGGCGTGTGACCTGAGGTCAGAGGTCGACCAACCAGTGGCTATTTACGAAACTTTTTTTTTAACCTCTGGGTTGAGGGTGTGTGCGAAAGAGAGGAGGTGAGTGTGGGCATGGGAAAGCTTTACGGGACATCTGAAGGGAACGCTGGTCATACTGGACACAGTAAACAAAACTGGACATTAGGTTGTTCGTCTGTCGACACTGAAGGACCGAAACAAATGCGTAGTACGGTTTACAGCTGGGCTGTGAAATCTGCGTCTTTCGGCCCAACACATCTTATTGAAGACTCCCAGTTAGCTTCTTTTACGTCAAGCTTGTTACGGGCAGTTGGTCAATCTCCCCCCCCCCCCCCCCCCTCCTCCTCCCTTTTCCCGCCATAGTCTGGGTCTAATCTTTTGCTGGCTTAGTGTCTTTTATGTCTGACCATGACTGACTGACTGTCTGTCTGTCTGTATGACTGACTATCTGACTTACTACCTGTATGTCTCTCTGACTGATTGTCTGTCTGTCTGACTGACTTTTCCCTTCAGTCTGTTGTTACCGGAGTGTTTTAAACCCCTGTGACCCGAGAAAATACATCATGGATATCATTCTAACCAGATACTTCTATAGACCCTGTTGAACCTCATAAGAAGTCGTATTAGAGCCAACCCGACAATTATAAAGTAGCCTGCACACCCACTGTAGGTGGGTACCGAGGACTGGTCTCGCCAACATTTCTTTAACAATTATTTCCATTCTAAATTGAGGTCACAAACAATGCAGCGCACTGAACACCATCCTAAAAAGCAACATAAATCCAAACAACACAGATTTATATTGGAAGTGCAAATTTAAATGTCTGATAAGATAAATTCTTTGGGGAAAACACTTGCCGTGAGGAGAAATGATTTAATCAAGTACAGAAAGCGTTGTGAACGGCACTCATAGAAAGAAGTAGAAAGATAGAAGAACATACTAGACAACATAAAAATCGAAAGCTATAGTTACCGTGCTGGGAATTGAACCTGTCACCTCCAGACGGTGTCTGCGCCTCGCCATGAATACAAGTGCACTAAGATACATGGTCAACTAGGCACCCCCAGAAAAGGTGTCTTATTGGCCATGTCTATCGTACAGCTTGAAATCCACGACTATGGAATACGGACAGAATTCCTTTCAACCCATTGAAATGGCACCATAGGTTACATAAATTTATATTAACGAAGCAAATGTCGAATAACAATCACAGCAACAATTTACAAACACAGTAGACCTTATTGCTTTGTCTAGAATACAGATATGGTTACACGATCGAGACGGTGGTGATTAAACCAGAAACAACCGCTCGATCGCCGTAATGGGGGCGTTTTCCAGATTACCACTGAACGTTTGCCAGATTTAGTTTCTGGCGCGGAACTTAAAATCTGCAGTGTCGTCGGCGACTTGCTGTTAAAAGGGGTGGTGGGGGGGCGGGGCGGGGGGTAGTCTGATAGATATACAGAGAGATAGAAGGATTGAAGGACTGATGACAGACACACAGGCAAACAAAAAGAAGATATACGTAAGCAGGTTAGTTGCGTATCCTTTACAGGACATTGCAGAACCAGCTCCAACAGCCCCTAGCTATTGTGTGGTTTTTCTAGGCAAATTTACGTCTAGTGTTTATACGTCAGCAGACAGAAAGATAATAGATTGCCGATATCTATGCCGATTTTTTTTTCAAATATAAAGAAACCATGAGTTGTTAACCCTTTGGCTCAGTACTTTGGATATCGCAACCCTTCTGCCTTGATTCCATGATTCATATCGTAAATCTGGGGGAATGTGGCTTTTCTGTCTAGCCCCGGGCGTTAATCCGCACCACAAGGAGTTCGTCACCCGGTCGCCGCGAAGTCTGGTTTACCCAACTACGCTAGCGAGCCGGGCATCTATGTGGATAAGTAGGTAGATCAGATGACAGACAGACGGAAGGATGAAAAGACAGACAGAGACACGGACAGACAGGCACATAGTTGAAGGTAGCCATTCTGGTAGAAACGTGGGTAGACACACTGGTGCAGGGTGGGAGGTTGGGGCAGGTGTTAACTGAAAGGGTAGAGGTTGGGGCAGGTGTTAACTGAAAGGGTAGACACACTGGTGCAGGGTGGGAGGTTGGGGCAGGTGTTAACTGAAAGGGTAGACACACTGGTGCAGGGTGGGAGGTTGGGGCAGGTGTTAACTGAAAGGATAGATATACTGGTGCAGGGTGAGAGGTTAGGGCAGGTGTTAACTGAAAGGGTAAAGGTTGGGGCAGGTGTTAACTGAAAGGGTAGACACACTGGTGCCGGGTGAGAGGTTGAGGCAGGTGTTAACTGAAAGGGTAGACACACTGGTGCAATGTGGGAGGTTGGGGCAGGTGTTAACTGAAAGGGTAGACACACTGGTGCCGGGTGAGAGGTTGGGGCAGGTGTTAACTGAAAGGGTAGACACACTGGTGCAGGGTGAGAGGTTGGGGCAGGTGTTAACTGAAAGGGTAGATATACTGGTGCAGGGTGGGAGGTTGGGGCAGAACTGAAAGGGTAGACACACTGGTGCAGGGTGGGAGGTTGGGGGCGGGGGTTAACTAAAAGGGTAGACACAGTGGTGCAGGGTGATAGGTTGGGGGCGGGGGTTAACTGAAAGGGTAGACACACTGGTGCAGGGTGATAGGTTGGGGCAGGTGTTAACTGAAAGGGTAGACACACTGGTGCAGGGTAGGAGGTTAGGGCAGGTGTAACTGAAAGGGTAGATATACACACTATAATAGATAGCAGACACACAGAGGACGAACATAGGAAGCCAAGACAGGTAGCTAGACAGACAGACGGAAGGACAGACTAGCTGATACATACAGTAAGACAGAAAAAGCATGGAAAGGGGAACAAAGGAGGGAGAGGGTGGTACAAAGTTGGTATATAGACAGGAAGGTGCGAAAATATGATGGACGGACGGGCAAATAGAAAAGTAAGTGGATTGGTGGAGAGTGCTCTAAACAACGGACAAGCGAACACAGACATTGGTGTCGATTAGCAGACGAACAGACAGACAAACAACACAGACATTCAGACGGAACTACAAGGAACAATTAATCCCGATGAAGGTGACATCGTCAAGTCTTGAGAATAATAACGTCGGCAAGCCGAGGCACTTCAGCTTCATCTAATTAATCCTCTCCACACACAAGAGTGCCAAGGCGGTCATGTTATCGATTTCTCCGTCCCCGCCATCATCTGGAGAGCGGACCCAAGTGGCTGACATCTTCTTGTCGTCACTGCAGAGATTGTTTTTCCATTTGATATTGCCTATTTTCCTGTATTATTTTTTCTCCCCGTGATAATATTGCATTAGGAGGTTCTTGTGGCAGTCGTCAAAATAATCATTCCTGCCATGATGTGGTCCCTCGTCTCCTACCCCAGGCTGTTGAAGTGTTTTTATAGTGGGTTTTGATTTGTGTGTAAGTGGACATAATTTGTGGTGATGATTGGACACGTCACGGGTCAATGAGAAATGTATTGTGCTCTTTCCAGCAGTTCATGGGACATCCGTGATAATAAGACAAAAATGTGAACAGCAACAGCAGCAACAAAAACTAGTAGTAGTAGTAGTAATAGTAGTGGTAGTTGTAGTAGTGGTAGTTGTAGTAGTAGTAATAGTCGTAATAGCAGCAGCAGTGTTGCCACTTTTCTTTGACAAAAAACATCCAAAAAGAAGTCAAAAATATCTAAATTTGCGTGGAAAACATCTAAAACAAACACCCAAGTGGAGAGAGTGACAAATTACAAAGCAATTGATATGACTTATCCTATAGAATCGTGTCCCCGTCTTTACTGAAGTCTGCCTTACAAGATCCACAGGATAAACTTAGCTTGGATGATGAAGTTGAAGCTTCAGATCCAAAATGACTCTGATATGCTTTAGCTGTTACAATTTCTTTTAATACCCAATCAGGGAGCTGATAAGTGGAACAACCTTTTTCTACTCTTATCAGGCCGATTTTTATTGTCAAGATAGCATTTAAGAGGTCAAATGTCATCCTGTTTCTTGGGTTAGATTTGATAAATTCACTCCAAATGAAAAACATATAGAAAGACATCTACCATCTAAACGTCAAAAACGCTATCTAAATGCAAGGGAAAACATCTAAATCTGGATGTAAGACATCTAAAGTGGCAACACTGAGCAGCAGTAGAAGTAATAGTAGTAGCAGCAGCTATAATAGTAGTAGCAGCAGTGGTAGTACCAGTAGCAGCAGTGGTAGTACCAGTTGCAGCAGCTGTAATAGTAGTAGCAGCAGTAGTAGTAGTAGTAGTTGTTGTTGTTGTGCAGTTAAACAGTTTGAATTAAATGAAAACACAAGTGGAATGGACAGCCAAAGACTCACCAAGTTCGACATTTGCCATCAGTTTCTGCAGGAATACATTCACCAGATGTTGGTCAGGACACGTACGCACACACATACGCACATACACACACGCGCGCGCACATACACGCACGCACACACACGCACGCACATA
>CAJHNH020001248.1:62500-70000 GCA_905116865.2 Candidula unifasciata | reverse complement strand
TAATAATTATTGTTATAGTTTTTAATTGCCCATTGTTACCAAGATCAGTTCCCTTGAGTCTCCTGGCAAAGTTGTAAGGGTCAGAGCGACCCCTTCCCTTTTCCACCCCGGGCTACTGTTATACTTTTTCTTTATTGTAATCCATGTTTTAACTGATTAATCAGTCAGTTGTTGCCCTCCAGACTCCTGTTACCTAACGTTTTATGAAAATATCCAGAGATTTTTTTATTTTATTTCAATCTAGACAGCAGACCAGCGAGGTAGGCTCATGAATTTTTGTTTAACGTCAAATGAGGTTATAATTATGCCACCAGTAACCGTCAAAACAGCCAGGTGTCACACGCTATCTTGTGCCGGTAAGGACGCTGCTTGCTTGAATCCGATCCGATTCTGAGGCTCTCCAAAAAGTCGTCACATTCCGCTAGCTTTCGGTTAAAATCGTAAGTAGGTTATTAGCGCCATATAAAATGGCTTGACATTGCTCGCCACTGTGTAGCCATGAAAATTACTCCTGCAGTGTTGATGCTATCAAAGGAGACAAACCCAAATACTGTCTCGACCGACGACGAAGCCGTCTACCGGCCAGCCAATGGCCGACCCGGTCGCTAATGGCCTTGCTTGAATCAATCGTTTCTGTTTCATCTGAGCACACGGCCGACACTGGAGCCGGATAAGAATGTCTCTAGGTCATCTCATTATTTTTGATATAACATGTTTATATAGCAAGTACCTGGCACAGTGTTGCCACTTTGGATGTTTTACATCCACATCTAGATGTTTTTCTTTGCATCTAGATTGCGTTTTTGAGGTTCAGATGGTAGATGTAATTCTATATGTTTTCTGTCAAAGAAAAGTGGCAACACTGTCCTGGCATAGAGAGGGTTCAATCAAGATAATAGGGAAACTAGCTTGCTACAACAGAGTATTTGCTTCTTTCTTTGATGTACCCAGCGCCATGTTTAGCAATTACTGGCTGCTCTTTCATCAAGTCTGGCGGGATACCAGACAGTATTTTCAAATTACTAGCCTGTATTTCTTAGTACGTGTGGGCGCGACACTAGACAATGTTTAATCACAGTTCTGTTTATGTTTAAATCAAGCGTGTGTGTTTTCCTCTGTTTTCTAGTTAAAAATATGTTGCGTCATTCAACCTGTTTTTCCGCTTCAACCAAATTCAAGAGAGACAATCGTTCATTGATAAATTAAATTTTCTAGCAATTCATTTGGTAAAAATATACTACCATTGTGTAGGACACATGCTACCCTATCATCATCAGGTGCCTTGCCGACTGGTATGGCCGACCATGCCTTTCCACAATCTGCGATCTCCTGCAGCATGTATAAGTTCGTGTGCTGAAACACCTCCATGCCATGCAACAAGACTGTCAATAATCTTCTCTCGTTGTCTTCCTCTATCTCTCCTTCCACAGATCTTTCCAGCGATCACAACATGTTCAATTTTCCCTCTTCTCATAACATCGCCGAAAAAAATGATGACTGTCTCCTTCTGATGTCTGTGATAAGTTGTCTTCGGGCTCCCGCCTCTTTCAAAACCTCTTGGTTGCTCTTTTTGGCTGTCCAATGTATTCTAAGCATTCATCTGTAAAACCACATCTCCGAGGCCTCCAGGAATTGTTTGGCCTGCCTACTGATTGTCCAGGATTCACAGCCATGTGTTAAAACTGGATGTATATAGCAGCAACAATTCTTTTTCTATACCTTTAATAACGAAGATATATTGCATAAGATGTTCTTCATTTTTAAAATGTAGCTTTTGCGGCCTCATTCTGTTTCTTATCTCAGTTGTGCATCTTCCATCTGATGTTATCCATGTGCCTAGATACTTACATTTCTGTACTTGTCCTAAAATAACACCATTGACTTTTATTTCACATTTAGGAATAATTTTTTTTTTTTTTTATGATACCAGCATTACTTCTGTCTTCCCATTATTCAAACTGAGGCCCATTCTTCCACTTTCTACCACTACAATGTCTATCATTTCTCGTGGTTCTTTCTGACTTGTTGCTATCAAGACTGTATTTCTAGAAAATAAATGCGCCTTATACTTGTTGAAATCTGATTAATCTCGCGCGATGCAGATTGGAACCAAAGACCTTTGCACTGGCAAGCAGGCATCTTGCCACTACGTCACACTGACTGTCCCTGGTTTCAATGTATTACACTAGTTTACGTGAAGACCTCGGGGGCTTTCCCCCAAGATCTCACATTTCAGTCCAGACATTTCACTTGAACCGTTCAATACAACTTCAGACAGAACCACACGCGAACACACTCGCGCCACGTACACTAACCAAATTCCTGGTAATTCCCCCCCCCCCCCACCACACTGAGTGTCATTGCCTCGTCACCGCCGTTACCCGTCACACCATCCTACCACTCCCCCAGCAGGTATGTCCCTGACACATACCCTAGTCGTTCACCTACCAGGGTAATTATGAATGTGTCACGTGACTTGTCAATCTTTTACTTCTTTCGTTTTTTCTTTCTTTCTTAATTTTTTTTTTTTTCTTTTATCCTATGCTTATGTTGTAAAACGTCACAGAGAGGAGTTAGAAGCAGTTTCTTATTTGTTGCTACAGTTGCATAGCTGGTGTTCATGTCATATTGCGTGACTTGTCGACCGTTGCAGGAGACACACTCAGCCTAATGACATTGTGTATGTTGCAAGACCGGGTTGACATTCTTGGCTTTGCTATTTTGTGACTGACCTTGCACTTCTTTCTCTAGGAGCTGTATAAATCTCGTTATCTGTTTCTCTGCCTGTCTCAATGTATTTCTCTATTCCCGTCTCTATATCTGTCGCACTCGGACTGCCTGCCTGTCTGTTTCTGCATCACTCTGTTAGTGTCTGCCCGTTTGTTTGTCTGCCTGTTGATCTATCCTGTCAAGAAATCTTAGTTTCAGCTTCATAGTAAACGGGTCACCCCATTGTTGCTCCGCTCCTGGGCTAAAGAAAAACACACAGAATATCCATCTCAGTCTCTTGTGGAAAATTGGCACAGGCGGCAGTCTTAACATATCCACTAGCATACACACACATTAAAATCATAAGGCAGCCATCATAAGTGCTAACTCAAACAGTCCGACACCGGAAATGCAGTTGGGAATCGCCGGCAGCAGCAGTTACAAACAGATCAGCAACAAACCCTTTCAAGGAACATTACACGACATCTGCACAGGTTTACGAAAACACCACCTGGTTCTACTTTAGTCATGTTTCTTTTCCTCTTCCTCTTCCTTTTCTTCTTCTTCTTTCTCTTCTTTTTCTTCCTCTTCTTCTTTTTCTTCTCCTCCTCCATCCCTTTTCTCATCCGTCTGCTTCTTCTCTTCTGCCGCATCACCACCATTTATCTCTGTGACTGTGTTGACTCAAAGATCTGCCACAGTGCTTCCCCATTCCCATCTACTTGACACAGTTGTTGTAGGTTATGTCATTTTTTTAGCCCACCTGTTTCAACTTCCCTTCTCCTCCGTCTGTGATCCGAGGCCCCATTGACGGTAAAACAAGAATGGACTTTCTGCCTCCCTGCACACAGGCCTGCGTGCCCAATATGTGACCCTTTGAAAATAAAGTTCGTTCGGTCGTAGGAGTCGAATAATTAGGGGATTCTTTCAGAGTCGGAGTGCATCTACATGAGAGGCAAGGAACCAACAGTCTGCATCTGTAAAACGGGTGCACACGCAAAGCTAAGGTGGGTGAATAAAAACAAAGTCTATAAATGGACGAACAAACGGGACTTTCCGTTGGGGTTTACAGCCGAGTAACGCGCACTTACCTACCTATACCGTTCAACTGTTGTCTTGTTTGATATGCCCTATTGATCTCCCGTTTACTACTACTACTACTACTAGTGCCAATCAATACTGGCAATTTATCTCTCATGCTAATTATACATATGTATGGCGGGTACTAATGAACTAAGTGGTTGAACGGGTAGCTCTAGCCGGTCGATACATTCATCGGTTCGTTTCAGTGGCGAGTGCAAGGGCGTTTATTTCAATTACTGATGTCAGAGTGGCTATAGAAGAGAAGAGTTGGCGTCTTCGCTGATTTCCTAGAGGGTTTGTGTCTAGGATTGATCCGCAATGCGTCCGGATTTGTAACTTGTGCCGGAGAGAGTAGTATGGGATGTGGGAGTTACTGAACCTATTGTGGGGGATGTAAACAACTATAGCTATGCATCATTTTAAAGTGGGTAGGCTTTAAAGTCCCCCCCCCCCCCCCCCATATGCATTTGGCAGATTTAACGTCCCAATAATGGCAATCAAGCAGCTAAAATTCCGGGAAATCCCGCTTAATCGGTTAGCTACACAGCAATTATTCTGAAGCACCCCAAGATGGTTAACAAGTAACCCGTAGTCCAGTGTGGATTGGTTATGGTGTATTATGGATGTGTTATGATGGTGTATGGATGTGTTTATGATAGGGTAGACTGTTGCCATCAAAAGATATCAAACTAAACGACAATTGAAACTAGCCAGTTTCAAAATATCACAATCACTAACAAGTAAACGTTGCGGCTAGAACGCCTTCATCAGCATAAGAAACAAACGGACAGTAAACTATCTTGACAATTACTAACAATCTTCAAACGTCCATTGATTGGGGCTTGTACAGAATATAGTGATTAGATAGCGGGAATCACAAATGTAGAGCTTTTAAAGAGAATTAAACAATTTCCAGATTAGCTGGATCTGCACCCACCACTGGGTGGTGAATTGATACATGACAAGGCAGATGTCGTCAAGGCCCTTTGGGAACAAGCGACGGAATCAGTAGAGAAACAAGATCATATAACCAGATTGTGACCGGTACCATCAGTATTGGAACGCCACGCTGAAGGAGCACGCATGGGAATGCCCCGAGTGTTGTGATGTCAATTCTTGACTCAACTCAACCAAACAAACTCAAGTGGACCAAGAAGTGAGGAGAAAAAAACCCGCTGAAGTTGGATAGGACCACGCTGGGAAAAGCTGAGAACAATTTAACTAAAATGTCTTTGCGCCGGAACCCACAGGGAGATAGAAATAAAGGCTGACCCCAGAACAATACATGGAGAAGGGATCTGAAGAAAGAAGTTAAAAAGATGGCGGGGGGAGGAATAGAGACAGTTGCATGCGCTAGCGAAGGATAGAACTGATTGGCGTGAGTTGGTTGAGGGCCTATGCTCCTCTGGGGGCTAGAAGGCAGAAGAAGAGAAGAATGTCTGTATTTATATTTAGTGTTGTGGGGGCAGCGAGGTCGTGAGCAGGTGAAACAAAGGCCGCTGGCTGTGCAGTCAACAACATTTGTGCAGGCTAGGTTTTGGAGGGGCCTCCAACAGACCAAAAAAAAAAAATCTCCATCTCTTACTAAAGATATCGAACATGGATCTTCCCTGTGAGCGCCTGGAGTTCTACCCACTCAGCCAGCCACTTCTCACAGTCACTTATCTGTATGTTGAGGCTTCTCATAGAAATATCCATAACACGTCTGCACAGTAGAGACGCTGAGTCACATGTGATGCAGGAAGTCGGTTCTGGACCGGAAGAGAGGTAGGATTTGGTTACACTGAAGGTCCTATAGTTTATGATTGGAAAACGTGGTCTGTTAAAATTGTAGTATGCATATGCAAGTCTGTCATCATCCGTCTCGTCTGTCTGTTTGTCTGTCTCTGTCAGTCCGTCTATCTCTCTATCCATCAGTTCCATTGCCTACCTGTCTTGTCTGTCTATTTATTTATGTGTGCCTCCCCCTTTTCTTTCTATGTCTCTCTACTCTTCCTCTCTCGCTGTATAATTATCCTCTCCTCTCCCTTCTCTGTCAATAGTCTCCTTTTCTATCTCGTTTTCCTCTCCCTCCTTCTCTATGTGGTCCTTTTTCTCTATCATTTACTCTGTGTGTCACTCCCTCCATCTTTTAATCTTTCTCATTCCTCTGCCTTTCTCTCTGTCTCTCCTTCTGTGTGTATTTCTTCTCCTCTATCTCTCTCCCTCTCTCTTCTATCTACTTCTCTTCAATCTCCCTCTCTTCAATCTCCCTCTCTTCAATCTCCCTCTCTTCTATCTACTTCTCTTCAATCTCCCTCTCTTCAATCTCCCTCTCTTCAATCTCCCTCTCTTCAATATGCGAGCCTCTCTTCCAATCTCCCTCTCTTCTATCTACTTCTCTTCAATCTCTTCAATCTCCCTCTCTTCTATCTACTTCTCTTCAATCTCCCTCTCTTCAATCTCCCTCTCTTCTATCTACTTCTCTTCAATCTCCCTCTCTTCAATCTCCCTCTCTTCTATCTACTTCTCTTCAATCTCCCTCTCTTCAATCTCCCTCTCTTCTATCTACTTCTCTTCAATCTCCCTCTCTTCAATCTCCCTCTCTTCAATCTCCCTCTCTTCAATCTCCCTCTCTTCAATCTCCCTCTCTTCAATCTCCCTCTCTTCAATCTCCCTCTCTTCAATCTCCCTCTCTTCAATCTCCCTCTCTTCAATCTCCCTCTCTTCAATCTCCCTCTCTTCAATATCTCTACCCTCTGTTGCCTGTCTCTACCCCGACCTCTGTATAAAAGATTAGTGTTTGGAAAGACCGAATGTAATGCGAGCCTGTATGCCAATTTGTGACCCTTTGAAAATAAAGTTCGTTTGTTCCTTCGTTCTCTAGTCCACTAAACAAACAGTAGCACCACTAACGATGTCTAATCTCTTAAATCCTCCCAACACGTTAAAGAAGCAAGTATGTGAGAAACAACCAACAAACAACCAACTTTTATCAACACCACAAACACATCCTCATATTTTGGACCTCGTCTGATAGTCTTGTCCCCTTTGTATTATCGGACCCATAAATTACGTCCCTTTATTCGGGGCAGAGAACTCGGGCACACATCCCCACAAAACTGCCCGTGTTTGTCTGCCCGTGAGGCTTATTCTCAGACCCATTCTGGCTTTCCATTCGCGGCTCCCGTTGACGCATTCAGCTGAAGAAAACAGTTCTAGCTGTTCATTGAAGTTGTGTTAAATGAGCGAAAGATGTGATTTGTTGTCGGGCTGGCTCGTTTGTCACTCGCAGGACATTTTCGGTACACCATTAACGTTGTGCCTGTGTGGTTAGGGTCTGTTAAATATTCTGTTTGTCTGTCTATCCGTCGATTTCTTTATTCGTCAGCTTGGTTATCTGTCTGTCGAATTGTCTGCCTGTCTGTTTATAGTCTCTCTCACTCTCTCTTTTTCTCTCTCTCTCTCTCACTCTCTCTCACTCTCACTCTCTTCTCTCTCTTTCGCATTCTCTCTTGTCCTTTATGTTCTCCTCCTGTTTCTCCCCTTCTTCTTCTTCTTCTTCTTCTTCTTCTTCCTTCTTCTTCTTCTTCTTCTTCTTCTTCTTCTTCTTCTTCTTCTTCTTCTTCTTCTTCTTCTTCTTCTTCTTCTTCTTCTTCTTCTTCTTCTTCTTCCTTCTTCTTCTCTTTCTTCTTCTTCTCTTTCTTCTTCTTCTTCTTCTTCTTCTTC
>CAJHNH020001248.1:10000-60000 GCA_905116865.2 Candidula unifasciata | reverse complement strand
TTCTTCTTCTTCTTCTACTTTTTCTTCTTCTTCTTCTTCCTACTTCTCCTCTTTCTCCTCCGCCTATTCGTCTTTTTTCTTTTCTTCTTCGCCTTTCTCCTTTTGTTCTTCTACTTATTTTTTTCATTTTTTGTTAATGTATTCTCCTTCTTATCCTTCAAATACTTTGTTAAAGCTTTTGTTTATATCCTATTGCTGAAATATTTTTCAGACGCCTACTACTCCGACTTACTTTCCCTCCCACCCCGCAAATATCTTGCAAATTAGCATATTCTGAGAAAGTTTGGAAGTTTGACGCTACTCTCGGTAACGTGTGCAAAATTCTTGCCCTTTTTCTGCAATTTTAGATTTCACACGGAATAGTAAGAATCTGTCAAATAATGTCTATTTCCCTTTCACACAAGAAATGGTTGGAGTTAATATAAAATTCTGTCAATTTCTGTGAGAAAGCCAATCAAGTTTTGTAAATTTGGTTTTTTGATTATTTCTGGAATGACCACATATTATCACATTCCTCATGTTTTGAACTTTGGACAGCGGGTGTAATCGCAACGTATATTTAATACCCGTAGACATCCCTTCCCACCTTTGTTCGTGTCTGCAAGGCTTATTTTCTATACATAAATTGCTATTTTCATCTGCAGTTCAATTTGTCCCTTATTTGCACACATCGCACATCTATTCCCATTTGGCCACTTCAATTAAAGCAGTAGATTCGTTTCACCTGTCCACGGGAAAAAATCTGGTATAGATGTAAAAATGTCTATGTGCACGGCCATTGTTCGGAGCTGTTCTAAATTTATGTCTATTGATACCGCTGCCGACGTCACTCAAACATCCCAGCTTCCAACGTTTTGCTATCTAGAATTAATGCAAATCATCAGAGATTCTGATCGCGGGCCTGCGGTGATAGTCATGGATTGGTCTCCCGGGAATGGGCGATTTGAATGTGGGAGATATCTCAAAGGTTTCCTGGTGTGTGGGTAATTGCCTGTTCGGACTCTGTGCTCATGAAATGTTCATCTATGCACGCGACAACGGTCGTTAAGTATGTGGTTTGTATGTGGGGCGTTCGGACTTTACAGCTCCCTCTTGCTGACTATTTTATACTCCTGCCCCTCCTCTCTTCATTTAGCTGTCTTTTACTGGCCAATGCGTTTGAATAAGTCGGAATTACCTTACTGTTCCATGCATAATTTTTGCTAGGGCTTCTTTGTCTGTCTGTCTATCTATCTATCTATCTATCTATCTATCTATCTATCTATCTATCTATCTATCTATCTATCTATCTATCTATCTATCTATCTATCTATCTATCTATCTATCTATCTATCTATCTATCTATCTATCTATCTATCTATCTATCTATCTATCTATCTATCTATCTATCTATCTATCTATCTATCTATCTATCTATCTATCTATCTATCTATCTATCTATCTATCTATCTATCTATCTATCTATCTATCTATCTATCTATCTATCTATCTATCTATCTATCTATCTATCTATCTATCTATCTATCTATCTATCTATCTATCTATCTATCTATCTATCTATCTATCTATCTATCTATCTATCTATCTATCTATCTATCTATCTACCTACCTACCTACCTACCTACCTACCTACCTACCTACCTACCTACCTACCTACCTACCTACCTATCTATCTATCTATCTATCTATCTATCTATCTATCTATCTATCTATCTATCTATCTATCTATCTATCTATCTATCTATCTATCTATCTGCCTGCCTGCCTGCCTGCCTGCCTGCCTGCCTGCCCGTCCGTCCGTCCGTCCGTCCGTCCGTCCGTCCGTCCGTCCAGATATGTCTATCATATATCTTTAATCCATATGTTTGTCTATGTTCCGTCATGCGTATTCTAACTTTGTCTAATTCCCCTGCACTTGCACTTATTTGTCTGTCTATCTGTATAATTACTGACCGCGGTGTGCGTAAATCATGCATACCTGGCAGACACGCCAACGTGGCCTTCAAGCCGTGAAACAGACGGAGATAAACGACCATTTCGTGCTTTAGTGCTGTCCCTTGCAACATCAACTCGACTCATTTAGCTGCGAAAAACAGTATGTTTGTTCTGTCTGTGTGCGCCATTACAAGAGCAGTTGGCAAGTTGTGTTGCGGTTTACAACTAGGCTGTGAAATCTGCTCCTTCCGGATGAACACATCCGATTTCAGCATATTCTTAACTGTCGCCTTTTGTGACATGCTTGTTAAGGAGCAGTGGGTTCCCCCCCCCCCCCCAAAAAAAAATTATTGGCACCCAGGACCCCCACGTGGACAAGAGAAGTGATTACCGGCACCAAAGGAGGGAAATCCACATTTTAGAACCTACAGGTGGAGGGGAAAACGAATGTGTCGCTACCTGTAAGAAAGTTGGAAGGGAAGATCCTCGTGTGGCTAACGGGGAATGAGTGAGGTGGGGGGGGGGGGGAGTTAATAAACCCACTGCCCTAGTCCATCCCGGAAATAAATATTAGCTAGAAAAAAATGTGAATGGCAAGGGCCGTCAATACAAAATATTAGATAAAAACAGTGTTGGATGTTGAGTCCCCTATGTGAATTAGAGCCCAGTGGGCATTGACTGAAAAAGTGTGGGGGGGGGGGGATATGGGTTCATTTATATTTTATATATCAAAGTCACTTGAAACTCCGACTAACGTCAAGATAGACATAAACTAATAACGGCACCACTTGAATTAAAACTCTTAGCTCGCTGCTGAAGACGAGGACGCAGCACCCATGGGGATGCCCCCAGTACTTTGATGTTGGTTCCTGACTAAACTCAATAAAACAAGCAAAAACAACGGGAGAATGCACTAAGAAACCCATTACCAGTACATTAGGAGAGCCAACTTGCTATCATCAAACACAGGATGCTCATTGGAAACCTAAAGACTTAATTAAGCTAGCAAAGTTTTTTTTTTTTATTTTTATTTAAATGAAAATTATTGATAAACTTGGAAGTCACAAGCTCTATGTAATTACAGAGAAGTAACAACAATCCAAGCTTTGGCGATTCATAACAGGAAATATCATGCGATGTCTCTTCTCAGGGGACACAACTGGGAGAGCATTTACAAAGGGATACAATCTTATTGGTAATAATCATTTCCCCATGGCTTCTGTGTTTATTTCAAATCATTATTTCATTTATTTTTACTATAGACAAAGATAATGGCAGAGCCGAGAAATATTTCCTAAAGCAGATATTGATTTTTTTTTTTTTTTTTTTTTTTTTGAAAATTGGTAATGAATGTCATATTATCACAGTTGTTTACATTGTCATGTTATCTTTCTTCCCAGCAGAGGAATATTGAAATGTAAATGCTGTTACATAATTTAATTATATATTGTTATCCAGTTTCGTCCTTTTCAGGACGAAATTTTTTGTCATTTGGAGTCCTACTCTGGCTTTTGCCAGGGGCCGCAATATAGGCAGGCCATATTATGGCCAAATGTCTGAACGCGGTTTCTGGGACCTCTCCACGGTGATCATCATCCGCATGGTGGCACTTTGTGTCATCGGGTGTTTATCGCTTGCGTGATGTCCTAGTGGGGTAGAAATTCATTCATTCATTCATACATAATTGCCCTATATTCCTTACGTCCTGTTTTAGGACGTTATTTTTTGTTATTTGAAGCCCTACTCTGGCTTTTGCCAGGGGCCGCAATATAGGCAGGCCATATTATGGCCAAATGTCTGAACGCGGTTTCTGGGACCTCTCCACGGCGATCCTCATCCGCATGGTGGCACTTTGTGTCATCGGGTGTTTATCGCTTGTGTGATGTCCTAGTGGGGTAGAAATTCATTCATTCATACTATTACACATGTTCATCTTATCTACATTCTTTACGCCCTTCTAAGGACGAAATTTTTTGTTATTTAAAGCCCCACTCTGGCATTTGCCAGGGGCCGCCATATAGGCAGGCCATAAAAATGGCCAAATGTCTGAACAACGCGGTTTCTGGGACCTCTCCACGGTGATCCTCATCCACATGGTGGCACTTTGTGTCATCGGGTGTTTATCGCTTGTGTGATGTCCTGGTGGGGTAGAAAGTCACTCACACAGTCGATTAAAATACATATATCCAATTTCGTCCTTTTTTTTAGGACGAAATTTTTTGTCATTTGAAGCCTTACTCTGGCTTTTGCCAGGGGCCGCAATATAGGCAGGCCATACATGTGGCCAAATGTCTGAACGCGGTTTCTGGGACCTCTCCACGGCGATTCTCATCCGCATGGTGGCACTTTGTGTCATCTGGTGTTTATCGCTTGTGTGATGTCCTGGTGGGGTAGAAAGTCAGTCAGTCAGTCAACACAGTCGATCAATAACTGATCCCACGTCCTTTTAAGGATGCAATTTTTTGTTATTTGTAGCCCCACCCTGGCTTTTGCCAGGGGCCGCAATATAGGCAGGCCATAAATATGGCCAATTGTCTGAACGCGGTTTCTGGGACCTCTCCACGGTGATCATCATCCGCATGGTGGCACTTTGTGTCATCGGGTGTTTATCGCTTGTGTGATGTCATAGTGAGTTAGAAAGTCAGTCAGTCCGTTACACAGTCGATATTTTGATCCTTACGTCCTTTTTAGGATGAAAGTTTTTTGCCAGGGGCCGCAATATAGGCAGGCCATAAATATGGTCTAATGGCTGAACGAGGTTTCTGGGACCTCTCCACTGCGATCCTCATCCACATGGTGGCACTTTGTGTCATCAAGTGTTTATCGCTTATGTGATGTCCTAGTGGGTTAAAATGTACTGCTACTAATTTTTCGTTATTTTGAAGCCCCACGCAGGCTTTTTGCCAAGGGCCCTAAATATAGCCTAACGGTTGAACGGGGTTTCCGGGACCTCTCCACTGGCGATCCTCATCCGCATGGTGGCACTTTGTATCACCGATGGTGTTTATCGCTTGTCTGATATCCAGGTGTGGTACAACTTACCTGCCTACCTACACACAGATTAGTTCATTTTCGTTGTTTTGAAGTTCCCGCCTTGGCTGTTGCTGAGGGCCCTAATGTAACCCAAGCTATAGCCTAAACGGGGTTTCTCCTACAAAATAGAATATACAGTAACTGACACAAGCATAATAGATCAATTGGTTGCATACAAAATGTCAACCAAACCCGAACGTTTACCTAGTGACAGATTTCTTAAAGGCGGGCACGACTTTTTGAATCGACCTTAATCCTACTCCTTCCATAAACCTGTCTAACTACCTCTTCTTCCATTTCTCCCTTTTTTTTCCTCACTTTTACTTTCCTTCTTTTTTCCCTTTCTTTCACTCTTTCTCCATTGTTGAACATAAATGCTCAGTACATAATGTTAATTCTTCTCTCAGTCTGTCTCTCCATCTTTTTAAACAATTGCTTTATCAACTGTTGTTTCTCTCCCTACACACACTCTCTCTCTCTCTCTCTCTCTCTCTCTCTCTCTCTCTCTCTCTCTCTCTCTCTCTCTCTAACCCTCCATCCTCCTCATCTCCGGCATCTTTTCCTCTGTTTCCACGCGACTCCGGACAAAGAACAGCAAACGATACTCACCAGCCATTTTTGTTTTAATCAGATCTTTTTGGGGCGTGTCCCGTTTTTCCTTTTTGCACACGCGCAAAATCAATTGAATTCTCAGTATTTGAAAACATCAATGGTTTTCTGAATTAAAGTCAACACAAAGTCACGTTAATGAAAGTAAATTACACGCAGAAACACAGACTTGTGTTTTAGCTGTTCAGATTTTTTACTGAGACATATATTTTTGACGTAGCATCTTACATCAAACAGGCAACCTTTTGCGCGCGTTAGCCCCGGTTTGGGGTATTTCAAAATGTTAGCGAAAATTGCCCTGACCTTTAAAAAGAAACGAATTTTAAGATTTACAAAAAGTTCATGGTAGCATTTCTCTGTCAGGAAGGTTCCTGAAATCGTTAGAGGACGTTTTGTTCTGACAGTAAAACAGTCGAAAGAGGACAAAGACGTTTCGTTTCCACGTCTTTGTTGTGAGTGTTTTCTTGAAACCGGAAGTTTTGTGGCTTGAACTAGAAAAGTGTGCCATCGTGGTGACCAGGTTTCAGGGAGTGAGCTGTCATGTCTCTGGGGAATTATTTCCAATTTTTTCACATCAAATTAGGTCAGCAGGAAGAACTTTGTAACCTCTAGTTTAATGCATAATTAATTGGTATATTTCTTAATGGACAAAGTTAGAAAAAGAAAAAGAAGAAGATGATCAGGAGGAGGAGGAAAGAAAAAAGAATATGATCAGAAGGAGGAGGAGGAGGAGGAGGAGAAGAAGAAGAAGAAGAAGAAGAAGAAGAAGAAGAAGAAGAAGAAGAAGAAGAAGAAGAAAGAAGAGAAGAAGGGGGAGAAGAAGGAGCAGGAGGAGGAGAAGAAGGAGAAGGAGAGGAGAGAAGGAGGAGAAGGAGAGAAGGAGCAGGGGAAGAAGGAGGAGAAGGAGAAGAAGAATGATGAGAGGGAGAAGAAGAAGGAGGAGAAGGATGAAAAAAAGGAGAAGAAGAAGAAGGAGAAGAGGAAGGAGGCGGAGAAGGAGAAGAAGGAGGAGGAGAAGGAGTAGAAGGAGAAGGAAAGGGAAAAGAAGGAGGGGGAAGAAGAAGAAGGAGGAGAAGGAGGAGAAGAAGTAAGAAGAAGAAGAAGAAAAAAGAAGGAAGAAGAAGAAGAAGAAGAAGAAGAAGAAGAAAGAAGAAGAAGAAGAGGAAGAAGAAGAAGAGGGGGGGGGAGAGGAGGAGAAGAGGAAGAAGAAGGAGAAGGAGGAGGAGGAGGAGGAGAAGGAGAAGGAGCAGGGAGAAGAAGGAGGAGAAGGAGAAGAAGAATGGTGAGAGGGAGAAGAAGAAGGAGGAGAAGGAGAAAAAAGGAGGAGAAAAAAGGAGGAGAAGAAGAGGCGGAGAGGAAGAAGAAGAAGGAGGAGGAGGAGGAGAGAAGGGAGAAGGAGAAGGAAAGGGAAAAAAAAAGGGGGAGAAGAAAAAGAAGAAGGGGAGAAGGAGAAGAAGAAGGAGAAGAAGGAGAAGAAGAAGAAGAAGAGAAGAAGAAAGAAGAAGAAGAAGAAGAAGAAGAAGAAGAGGAGAAGAAGAAGAAGAAGATATTCTCAAAGATATTAGACGTTGCAGCGGATGTTCATTGTGGAGACGGTACCATTTTTTGGCCGGGGAGGGGATTTTTTTCTGGATCATTGTTTTTTTCTGGTCATCCTGTCGTCTGCCTCCTGGCCATTTGAAATGTGGGTCACGAAATATTTCGCAGGATTCCATTATGTAGGAAAGCCACCCTGGGACGTGGAGTGACAGTCGGAGCTCGTGTTTGTTTGTTGTCATTGGCGGTAAATATTTCACGAGGGAAACGTCTTTCTTGATTAGAGATTACAGGAGAAGAGAGAGAGAGGAGGGAGAGAGAGAGAGAGAGGATCAGACGAAGAAGATGCTGGGTGCATGGAGGAGTTTGAGGCGGTCGTAACTGGACCTCGGCGACGCTTTCAGAACGGGAGGGAAGGTTGACTGTAATCCAGTTCAAATGGACATCTCAGTCTATGCTTTTGGACATTGGGGTCGGCTAAAAATGAATTAAATATTTCAACACGCAGGGAATACTGAAGAGGATTTTGTTGTATATGTGTTGCTTTCATTGTACCGGTGTGCCCCCCCCCCCCGCTCCCCCCCCACCAAAACCCCCACCCCACACACTCCAGGTTAGTTGCACCTTTTTACAGGACATTGCAGAACGCACACTTTAAAAAGGCAAAATTTACGTTCCTCAGTTGGCTCGATCTCTCGCAGCAGAGCGCTATCTTGGGATCGAACCCGGCACCTATTACGAAGAACTTCGCGCCGACAACACACACATACATCAAAAAAATCTTCGTAGTCCTTAGCGACGATCCAGAACGTCCAAAGCAGGAATCTTTTCTGCAACGCCTGCTCTCCTGAACCAAAATACGGTGGCTAGCTTGAACATACATCGTTCAGAACTTGAAGTAGACAACTAAACGACTTTAAACCTCACCCACTTCCTTACATGTTGGCACAACTAGCAAATCTGTCTGGCTGTTCGTTACCAGCATAATTCCATTCTCTGGGGAAAAAAATCAAAACACTTTGAAGGACGCCAACTAGAGCATCTGAAGCGCTGCTTGCTTGAAGCTAAAGATGAGGATGTCTAGCACAGAGCACCGAGTCTGTAGCAGCACCTGTGGCGATTCTTTTTTACGACAGCATTAACGATCGAGTGCCGATTGGGCTACGGAAGTATGGTGTATCACCACATCAGGACCATACGGACCTTACCCGCACAGAGCTGTAGGCTACATCTACCAGGTTTTACCGTTACGGCTGTCCTAATTGAAGCTTCTGTGGGGGTTGAACTAGATATCTGAGAATCTCTCTCGTTGGTCTGCCGTCCAGAATTAGATTTTTAATCACAGCAGGATGTGGTAAATCCTTAGGGAGCATCCTGGCGGGGACAAACTGGTGGATCGAACAACATTGCGCAGGCTAGAAACAGTTTCGGTTTAATTCCAACCCAATAAACCTGGTAGCTCTATTTAGGGTAGCTATATTTAGTACGGATTAGGGTTAGCGTTAGGGTTTAGGTTGAAGTATGGGTTAGAGTTTGGGTTTCGGTTATGGTTAGGGTTAGCGGTAGGGATTCGGTTATGGTTAGGGTTAGCGGTAGGGTTTCGGTTATGGTTAGGGTTAGCGGTAGGGTTTCGGTTATGGTTAGGGTTAGCGGTAGGGATTCGGTTATGGTTAGAGTTAGCAATTCGCAAAGCATATTTTTTTTTAAAACGATATAACTTTGTGACCTTGATGCCCTCGTGACCTTGATGTCACTTGATGTGTTTGGACTACTCTGGAGACTCCTGGATTTCCTTTGTTTGGGATGACAACCACCCAACTAACTGTTTTAGTCGTCCGCGACCTGTGATGGATGGATGGAATATCTGAGGCCATCAGTACCAAAAGAAAATGAAGAAGAAGAAGAAGAAGAAGAAGAAGAAGAAGAAGAAGAAGAAGAAGAAGAAGAAGAAGAAGAAGAAGAAGAAGAAGAAGAAGAAGAAAAAGGAAAAGAAGAAGAAGAAAAAGAAGAAGGAAAAGAAGAAGAGGAAGAAGAAGAAGAAGAAGAAGAAGAAGAAGAAGAAGAAAATGAAGAAGAAGAATATGAAGAAGAAGAAGATGAAGAAGAAAATGAAGAAGAAGAAGATGAAGAAGAAGAAGAAGATAAAAGAAGAAGAAGAAGAAGCAACCACCAAAGTAACTGTTTTAGTCTCTGCGATCTGTGATGGATGGATGGAATATCTGAGGAAGAAGAAGAAGAAGAAGAAGAAGAAGAAGAAGAAGAAGAAGAAAATTAAGAAAATTAAGAAAAAGAAGAAAACTAAGAAGAAGAAGAAAATGAAGAAGAAGAGGAAAGAAGAAGAGAGAAGAAAGAAGAAGAGAAGAGATGAAGATGAGAAGAAGAGGAAGAAGATGGGAAGAAGAAGAAGAAGAAGAAGAGCGATGAGAAGAGGAAGAAGGATGGGGAAGAAGAAGAAGAAGAAGAGCGATGAGAAGAGGAAGAAGGTTGGGGAAGAAGAAGAAAATTGAGAAGAAGAAGAACATGAAGAAGAAGAAGATGAAGAAGAAGAAGAAGAAGAAGAAGAAGAAGAAGAAGAAGAAGAAGAAGAAGAAGAAGAAGAAGAAGAAGAAGAAGAAGAAGAAGAAGAAGAAGAAGAAGAGGAAGAAGAAGAAGAAGAAGAAGAAGAAGAAGAAGAAGAAGAAGAAGAAGAAGAAGAAGAAGAAGAGCGATGAGAAGAGGAAGAAGGATGGGGAAGAAGAAGAAGAAGAGCGATGAGAAGAGGAAGAAGGATGGGGAAGAAGAAGGAGGAGGAGGAGGAAGAAGAAGAAGAAAAAGGAGAAGAAGAACCTGTGATGCAGTCTGCTAGGCTTTCCACCACTGATACTGACGTCAACGGTTCTATAATTGCAATGGTTTTTTATGAAATCAAAGCATGGAACAAAACTTCTTCTTTTCCCGCTACCAGGTCCATTATTGACATGTAATGCACTTGTGATTTCCATAAGTGATTACTTCCCCTTCGGACCGGCCCCGGGGAAGCGTTTAGCACTAAAAGAATTAAAACATACATTATAGATACTTTATAGACGTTTCACTCTTCTTTCTTTCTTTCTGTTTTCTGCATTATATCTTTGAGCTGGAAATTATGAAGAATTAAGTTTCTGAAAGTTTCTAGAAAGACAACAAGGAATAATATATATTGACCAAAAGCTAGATAAAATAGTATGTTTTTTTCTGTTTCCCCATCTTTCTATACTTCGTCGTTAGCTTTGATTGATTTTTTTTTCTGTATTTCCTTAATACATATACTCTATTTACGTCCTTTTTAGGACGTAATTTTTGTTATTTGAAGCCCCACTCTGGCTTTTGCCAGGGGCCGCAATATAGGCAGGCCATAAATATGGCCAATTGTCTGAACGCGGTTTCTGGGACCTCTCCACGGTGATCCTCATCCACATGGTGGCACTTTGTGTCATTAGGTGTTTATCGCTTGTGTGATGTCCTAGTGGGGTAGAAAGTCAGTCAGTCAGTCTGTATTTTCTTATCTTTCTGTGTTCTGTTTTTTTTTTTCAACATATGTGTCTTGTTTAATCCTACTTTAATTTCTGATTAGTTCATTTTAATTCAAAATTTACCTTTTTTATTTACAACTGTTCGTTTATTTATTTGTAAGTTGCTTTCATTGCTTTGTTGTCGTTGTTTATATTTAGTTTATTTTAGTTTCTTTTAATTGTTTCGTATGTTCCCTTTGTTAGTGTTTTTCGACTTTCTTTTTCTTCTGTCATTGTTTCTCTTTGTCTCGCTTGCATTCTTTCTTTCTTCATTACATATTTTTTTTTCTCTCTGTATTTCTATTTTTATATCCGTCAGTACAACTCGTGATTGCTTTTACGCGCTCTTTCTCCCTGCATTAACTACTTTCTTAATCTATCCCTCCCTCCCTTGTATTTTTATAGTCATGCCTGCAACACCTCTCCCCCTCCCTGTTTTGTTCCACTGTTTACCACAAATGCATCATGTCCTTAGGACCTCCTAGTGTCCCTTTTACTGGCCTTTCTAACACCCCACCCCAATCCCCAGCTCAAGTTTCTAGGCTAGCGGCCTTTGTTTCTGCCTGAATTTAATAATAAAACCCAAAAAAGACCCCCTTCCCCTCCCTTTGTCAGTGTCTTCGTCCATCTAATCCGTCATTGTTGTCCACACTCCTTGATTTGTCTTCCCTATAATAAAACGCACTCGCTCCTCCCACAGTTATAGCCTCGCTGTCTCCTCGGCCATCCAACACGTCACCTAACACCAGTCCACAAAGCTATTAGTCCAAATTGTTCTGCTCCACTTTTTCCATTTTCTTGACTTTTTTTTTTTTTTTCAACTTTAGCTCAGTAAAAAAAAAAAACATGGAAACTAGCTTTCTTCTCCTCCTCCTGTCTCGACAGCAAATATCCCCAAACTAGAGCTCGAAACTTCTGGAATACTAGCCGGATCGTTGTATTGATTCAAATCCATTTTGTACTGCTGTGTTTATAGCAGGCCTGGCGTTTTGTCTAATTCGTTCTCACATTGTTTCAGGATTGTCCGTGGATCGCGCGGAGATAGCAGTCAAGTTGGAGAGCCCCAGAAACTAGGAACTTATGATCAATTGAGAATCTCAACCACGTAAGTAGCCCCTTGCTTCGTTTGTGTGTCCTTTGTACTATCTTTCTTTATTGATTTGTTCCCTTTCCAGTCGTAGTTTTGAAAACGTTGTTTACATTGCTATGGGTACGCTAACTTCTGCTTGTGTGCACGATTATCGTGTCTTTTACTGTGATGCGCGGAAGAAAAATAACAAATAAAATTATGTGGCAAAGAGGTTAGTCTACGTGTTTATCAGGGCAAGGGTCTGAGTTCGATTCTCAGAAGGGACTAAATTTTTTTTTTTTTGATCTGTGGGGCTCTGGTGTTGATCGTTTCATGAGCTAGTTATTGAATTATTGTCAAAGCATTTGGAAAGACCGGGGGGGGGGGGGGGGGGGGGGGGGGGGTTGAATTCTTTCGAGAGGCAGCGAAAAAGGGGAACCATCTACTCTAATAATAAGAAGTCTACAATACGCAAAAGCTTAACTTTCAAACATCTAGGGCAGTAACTTTTTATCTTCTTCTTTTTCTTCTTCTTCTTCTTCTTCTTCTTCTTCTTCTTCTTCTTCTTCTTCTTCTGCTTCTTCTTCTTCTTCTTCTTCTTCTTCTTCTTCTTCTTCTTCTTCTTCTTCTTCTTCTTCTTCTTCTTCTTCTTCTTCTTCTTCTTCTTCTTCTTCTTCTTCTTCTTCTTCTTCTTTTTCTTCTTCTTCTTCTTCTTCTTCTTCTTCTTCTTCTTCTTCTTCTTCTTCTTCTTCTTCTTCTTCTTCTTTCTTCTTCTTCTTCTTCTTCTTCTTCTTCTTCTTCTTCTTCTTCTTCTTCTTTTCTTCTCTCTTCTTCTTCTTCTTCTTCTTCTTCTTCTTTCTCCCCTCCTTTTTTCTTCTTCTTCTTCTTCTTCTTCTTCTTCTTCTTCTTCTTCTTCTTCTCTTCTTCTTCTTCTTCTTCTCTCCTTCTTCTTCTTCTTCTTCTCCCCTCCTTTTCTCCTTCTTCTTCTTCTTCTGGGCTGGCTGTTACAACGGCTGTGGGGAAATTGTGGTTTACCTGTAGGCTGAGCCCACTAAACGTTTTTTGGCTCGACACATCCGCTGTAAGAAAAACCGTAGTTAGTTGCATTTTACGACATGCTTGCTAAGGATCAGAGCGTTTATTCTTTTTTTAAACAATAAGGCCTTGAACCCATGCGGGAAAGGCAGTTGCTGACATAGGAATTCTCTGCGTTGGTTCCAGGACCTCTACTGGAGTGGGGCGGGGGGGGGGGTGAGATGAGGGGGGGGGGTATAGATCCTATGCCTCTCTCAACAAGCATGTTGTTAAAGTCCACTAATTAGGAATGTTACCTTTGATGTCAGAGCGCATCCGTCTTGAGAGGCGAGGAACCTATAGTCTGCATACAGATGAACCAGTTCTGTAAAATAGACGTGCACGCAAAAGTCAAGTTTTTCAACAAAACAGGAAGTGGAAACCAGGACTTTCCGCCGGAGGTTACAGTACCTGAAGGAGAAGGAGGAGAAGAAGAAGAAGAAGAAGAAGAAGAAGAAGAAGAAGAAGAAGAAGAAGAAGAAGAAGAAGAAGAAGAAGAAGAAGAAGAAGAAACAGAAAAAGGAGAAGGAGAAGGATGAGAAGGAGGAGAAGAAGAAGAAGAAGGATGAGGAGGAGGAGAAGAAGAAGAAAAAGAAGAAGAAGAAGACGACGAAGAAGAAGACAAAGAAGACGAAGAAGACGAAGAAGAAGAAGAAGAAGAAGAAGAAGAAGAAGAAGAAGAAGAAGAAGAAGAAGAAGAAGAAGAAGAAGAAAGAGAAGGAAAAAGAGGAGGAAGAGAAGGAGAAGAAGAAGAATTCCGACCACTATAGCTCTGGAGTCGAACCAGCTTTTTACACAGAAGGGTGCCAGTTTTCTAGTTTTCCTAGGAATTATACGTCACTGGCACTTCCGGCATTAGCTGCTAGACTGCGTACTTTTATAATCGATACTCGATGTAAGACGTACACAACATCCCACCCACCGCCTTTACTACCAAGCAAATTACCTGGTACTCATGTTAAGCTGGGTCTATCTTGGAGCGCAAGATGTAAGTTTTTTTCAAATCCGATTCGATGCGACTAACCTGTGGGTTCTGATCGGTTTGAAACAAAATCGTAATCTGTTTATAATCACTATGGATCACTGGCATCACGAGGGCTAATAGACTGCATTCTTCTTCTTTACGTCCTCTTTGACCGCTTCTGGTGTCGAGGGAGATATCTTCTTCTTCAGCGATCTCTGGTCATGCGCATAATCCACTGTAGGGTCATTAACTGGGATGTCTTTTCAAGGTCTCTTAGGTTTCCCCAAAGCTCAGTTGTCAGGTCTACTGGGTGTTGCCATATGTTGCTCCGCAGCTCCGCCAGGAGAGGACAGTCTTGCAGGACATGTTCTGGTGTCTGTTCAGCACGAAGGCACTGGCAGAGAGCTGTTTGGCTCATACCTAATTTATGTGAGTGTTTATGGACTCTGCAGTGTCGAGGGAGATATAAGGTCTTGCTTTTTGCTTTTATGTTTCGACCAAAGACTGCATTGGCAGGGGGATAATGAGAGAATGACAGATGACACGGATGTAAAAACTGTATATGCAAGGGAGTTCAATGGTTGTTGGCCACCAGGCATGTTGAGAAGATCAGAACAGTTATGATTCGTGCACAGTGGCATGCTTCGCTGCGGAGGACACGAGTGAGGATTATTGTCTGGATTTTTTCACCGGGTCACGCCGGTGTGTTGGGAAATGAACAGGCGGACGGACTGGCTGGCTCTGCACAACTTGGGGGAATACTGCTGCATGATAGGGCAGACGTGGTTAGTGCCTTGTGAGAGAGCGTGTACAATGCGGAGGAGCAGATGGATCACCACAGTCTGGTGAGATTGATGCAGTTGGGGGGTGACGAGAGGTTCTGGCAGAGCTCAAGGCTCAGAGGAAAGGCAAGACGGACGTTTAATCAGAAAGCTACTGACACCATTAGTATAGGAACTCTTCGCTGGCTGCTGAAGATGGGGACGGAGCGCTTATGGGAATGCCCCAAGTGCTGTGATGTCGGTTCTTGAATCAAATCAAATCAAATTAAATGAAATGACCACGAGGCAGTCCAAGAAGAGTATGGAGAGATAATATCCAGACAGACCAACAAACACTTAGTGTCATCAACTGCAAAGAGACGACTAGCCAGACAGAAGAATGAAGGCGATATAAATGAACCTCTAGAGCTCGAAATGATTGTGATGAAGAAAAAGAAGAAGAAGAAGTGTCTATGCGAAATCGAATTTAAGATCTTTAATGTCTTGTATTTAGTGATTTAGAATATGTGAAAGCATAAACACTCTACATCTCAAGTAAAGCTACCTATCCCATAATTCTCTGCATCCTGACGTTATGACAGCTCCCCAATGAATTGAACCCGATGTTTCACGGTTTAAGACTTGCGAGCTAACTCCCAACAGCGATAAAACACCACAGTACACAAAGGACATGCTTAAATTATTCATCTGGACATTACACTTGGGAAAAACATACTGCCCATTTAAGACGGAGCCGACGACATAAGCTTCCCCAATGTCCCGCAGTCACAAGCTTACAATCATGAAGTGACCTAATCTGCTGCCTGGCTACCCAAAGTTGTCTGATCTAAATCCGATGATGGTCTGGGAATTTCCACAAAGTGGGCTGATGAAGACCGGAAGTGACAGTTTCATCCAACGAGCGTGATTACATTAACTGAGTTGGCCATAACTGGGTCATTTGTCCTCTTAAGCTGTTATCCTTTTCTTCTTAAATTGTCATTACTGTACGTGTGAATCACTTTTAAGACTGCGAGGGGGACAGGGGGTTGTGAACCTTAGGCTTTAAGGCCTCATGGCTAGTGCACAGACCACGAGTTGTACAGGCTAGGATTTGTATTTTACCCCAAAATAAAATATCTCCATCCCTCACCAAGGATGGAACCCGGGTTTTCCAGCATTACAGCCCAGCGCCCCGTATTCACTCGACCAGCCACTTTCTTTTTCTTGAATTGTTGAATGTGGGACACGCCGGGAAAGCAGAGATGCAGGACAACGTGACATTGCAGTAGGAAAGTGGTTTTCTGCGGGACATGCCAAGAAATAGTTAACAGGCATAGAACAAAGTAGGTAGTCTTTCCTCATCTTCTTCGCTTTCACTGGCCGTCAACTCCGGCACACATTTCTAGTGTTTCGTCCATTTCTGGACTTCAGTCGTGTACCAGAACTTGAATTTTGCGTGCACATCTGCTTTACAAATCTGTCTTATTTGTGTGAAAATGTTCCTTGCCTCTCAGGCAGATGTACTTTGACTTCGAAGGAAACTTCCCTAATTAGACACATGCTTGTTAAGGAGACAGTTGGTCCATTCTTCTCCCCCAGAATGGCCCCTGGAAACCCACGCGGGAGAATGCAGTCCTTCAAGAAATAGATGGGGAAGAAAAAAGTATGTTAGTGACAGAAATTAAACATAGACGGTCAAAATGTATTGAAAATGTTTGATAAAGCATTAACTTCACAACCCAACGGCAGTTGCCATACTTTATGGGAAGAGGACTAGAAAAAAGACCACACACAAAAAAACCCTCACAGATTTGATGGTATAATCCGGCTAAGTCTATGTCACTTACGCGAGACCTAGGATCTAGTAAAGTGGCTAGCCGTTATGGTCAGCGAATATCTACATGGTACATGATGATGGTGTGCCCCGGAACATCTACCGTTAGTGCCCTGTAAGTGTGTCCCTTGTTTCCCGGATAGTTGTTACTATGATTTGAGGACACTCTACCAGTGGGAAGAGTGGGGCAATAACTGTTCGGATCTAGTTAAATAACAGGTGCAGCTTCGGGTCATAGACTAACCGGCGCCAGCGCGTAACACTGTTACAGCTTTGAAGGGGTGTAAAATAGTTACAGCTTGGACAGACTGGATGAAAGTTACAGTTTGTCATATCTGCATACTTACCTGTCTGTACTTCCACTGGGTCAGAATCTGTTGGTTTTCTTTTTTATCTGTGTCTCTGCCAGTCTGTTATAATCACATACACAGTAGGTATATTTCAGTTGTGTGTGTGTGTGTGTGTGTGTGTGTGTGCGCGCGCGCGCTGGGGGAGGGGGATACATGGCACAACATCCTTAGTCATTTGACCTTCTGCGATCGTCATCCGTGTTGGAGAGAGAGGGAGAGAGAGAGAGTTTGGTACACCATCCATAGTCATTTGACCTTCCGCGATCGTCATCCGTGTTGGAGAATGAGGATGAGAGAGAGAGAGAGAGAGAGAGAGAGAGAGAGAGAGAGAGAGAGAGAGAGAGGATTTGGTACAACATCCAGTCATTTGACCTTCCGCGCCTGTCATCCTCATCCGTGTTGGAGAATGAGGATGAGAAAGAGAGAGAGAGAGAGAGAGAGAGAGAGAGAGAGAGAGAGAGGATTTGGTACAACATCCAGTCATTTGACCTTCCGCGCCTGTCATCCTCATCCGTGTTGGAGAATGAGGATGAGAGAGAGAGAGAGAGAGAGAGAGAGAGAGAGAGAGAGAGAGAGAGAAAGAATTTGGTACAACATCTATAGTCATTTTACCTTCCGCGCCTGTCATCCGTGTTGGAGAATGAGGATGAGAGAGAGAGAGAGAGAGAGAGAGAGAGAGAGAGAGAGAGAGAGAGAGCGCATGGTACAACAACCCCCATAGCTATTTGACCTTCCGCGCCCGTCATCCGTGACGGCACACTTGTCCTTCACCCGGCAACCATGACGACAGCATCTATACGCCTTTGACAGATCTTCAAGGCTGCGGCTTCATCCCTGTAAGCAAAAATCAATTAAAGCAATTTAGACAACCCAACCTGTGAAATGGCTGTGGCCTCACGACACTGCCTGGGAAAGCAATGTTAAACTAAGCAATTGTAAACATCGAAATGTCAAGGTTTGTTGGCGTCATCTTTGATGAGTTTGAGTGAATGGTAAGTATTGAATCGTATCATTTGAAGCACATAAAACCACACGGAGAAGATGATTACAGAATGAGCATAGATTTCTAGAGAGGGAGGAGATTAGTTGCGTATCCTTTACAGGACGTTGCAGAACCAACCCCTGGCTGTTGTGTGGTTTTTCTAGGCAAATTTACGTCAAGTAGTTTGCCACTGCTACTGGACGGTCGGCTTTCTTGATACCACTGTCGAAACCAACGCAAGGCGCATGGCCCGCAGCTGGAATCGAACCCGGCATCCCAGCATTACGAAGCGTTCGTATCGACTTAGCCACAGAGCTGACTCCAGAGAGGGACCATGTATTATTATATTCAGACTAAGGACTGGGTACTAGATACTTCTTCAACATACTTTTAAGCTTTTTGGTGTAGAAAACACGAAGACGTGTCCCTGCAGCGTGGTACCCGAAAATGCTGAGCATGTGCTCCAACACTGTCAACTGTATGTTGACAACAGACACAATCTAGCTTGTTCCAAGCATAATGAAGACAAAACTGTATATACACGAGAAGATATCGACTGCTAGATAGCTTTCATTTAAGGCCACCAGCCTCCTGATATAAGTTTTCTAACAGATGGATTGAAGAAGAAGAGGCGACAACGGTGTGGGGAATTTGAGATAAGTTGTGCCCCATAGTAAAGAATATGATGCCTTGATGTGAATTGCTTCAGGATCTTCACTCCATTGGCGGATAAATGGCGGGAGGAGAAGAATATTCCCAGGTCTTGTTAAGTTTAGAACCGATATTGCAGAACTCAGGACATTCCCACAAGCGCTTCATCATTACCTTCAGCGGCCAGTGCAATATTCCAGTTCCGATGTTACCACTAACAGTCTGTATTTGTGTCCGGCCTTTCCCCTGAGTATTGATTGTCTGCCGGATCCTCCGGTCACTTTCCGTTGAACTATTCTTTTCGGACAATAATGAAGTGTTTGTACATCCGCACTGTTTGTTGACTCCCAAAGGGTTGACCAAATCTAGCTTGTCATACATCAGTTTACCATTAAGTGGCGCAGAACCAGCCAGTCAGTCAGCCAGCCAGCCAGTCAGCCAGTCAGCCAGCCAGCCAGCCAACCAGCCAGTCAGCCAGCCAGCCAGCCAGCCAACCAGCCAGTCAGCCAGCCGGCCAGCCAGCCAGCCAGCCAGTCAGCCAGCCAGCCAGCCAACCTTTTAGTGAAGGCCAAGAAGAAACAAGAGTTAGTTGTGTTATGTTACAAGAGACAACGTGTTTTAATAGACAACTAATTAGGGGTTTGGGGAATCAGATGTGTTGGGTGGAATGGCGCAGCCTAGCTGTAAACCATAGCACAACATCCCCACTGACCCTTTAGGGACAGACGAAAGTGAAGGATTAGGAGAAGGAGAAAAAGAAAGAGAAGAAGAAGAAGAAAAATAAGAAGAAGAAGAAGAAGAAGAAGAAGAAGAAGAAGAAGAAGAAGAAGAAGAAGAAGAAGAAGAAGAAGAAGAAGAAGAAGAAGAAGAAGAAGAAGAAGCCTTTCCGTTGAGTGTTGATCGTCGGCCAGATCCTGTAGTCACTGCCAGTCAAACTGTTCTCTTCAGACCGTGAAGATCTATGTGTGCTTCTGCACTGTTCCTTCCCTTCAAAAGGGTCTTGTTTGCATCCAGACCATCACAACATCCCCAGCAACCTTTTAAGGATGGACGAAGAAGAAAGAGAAGAAGGAGACAGAAGAAAAAAAAAGTAACTACTCCTTGGGATCCAAAGCTGTGGCATGAGGTCACCAGCCTGGAGATTTATGGCCGCGTCGCTAGTGCTGTCGCCACGGACTGTGCAGTTTAAGATGTTTAATTTTGCCCTGCCAGAAAAAAATCCACCAATTTACCAGGGGTTGAACACAGGTCTTCCTTATGAGAGTCCGACGTTGTAACCCATCCACTAGCTGATCCTCAAGAGGGTTTAAAAGAGTTAATACTGTCAGTAAAAGAAAACCCATCTCTCTTTATTATTACATTTCTGGATTTTCTTCAACTTTCCAGACGCCAGGCAGTATTTGATCATAATTATTACACACACTCCAGTGGAGGCGCCGTGATAAATAAGAAATTGCAGCGGCAACTTTCTCTGCTCCTGCCCCTGCTGGGATATGTATGCCCAGTTGCACACGATCACTGAACGGCCAGGAAGTCGAGGCATCTACGCGATGGAAGGCTGGTAGTGGCGGGTATCCGCTGGCATCGTTGGTTGTGCAGTAACTGTCAAGTCGTATATGCTAGGAGCAGTCTGCATCGATAGACCAGCCGTTAATACGCCTGGACTTTCGTTCCAAGTTTTGTTTGGTCCACTGGACTTCAAGGATTTACCCATTACTGCATGTGTGCGCATGTGTGTGTTGGCGTGAGAGGATAGATTTAAAAAGAGAGAGGGATGGAGTGGCTTTCTTCCAAGAAGCAAACCTCAAATATTAGGAGCGTCAGAAACTTATGCTTTTAATTCTGCCTTCTCAAATCTAAATTTGTATCGATTTTTCTTCAGGGGCGCCGTGGTGTGGCGGCCAGACCCTTGCCTGCAGCTCGAAAAATCGTAGGTTCGGGCCCTGACACCACCCAGATTTTTTTTCTTGTCAAAAATGACCTTGGCTCCCAGGTCGACCCAGCCTTAAGGGGGTACCAGGTACAGTCCTGGGAAGTAAAGGCAACCGGTGTGATGTTGTCCACATCACCCACCAAGTGTTGATTCTTCTATAAAATAAAGGTAGCTTTGATAAACGAATTGTGAGTTGTTATGTAGCTTCAATAAACGAATTGTGAGTTGTTATGTAGCTTCAATAAACGAATTGTGAGTTGTTATGTAGCTTCAATAAACGAATTATGAGTTGCTAGGAAGCTTCAATAAACGAATTATGAGTTGCTAGGTAGCTTCAATAAACGAATTATGAGTTGCTAGGTAGCTTCAATAAACGAAATATGAGTTGCTAGGTAGCTTCAATAAACGAATTATGAGTTGCTAGGTAGCTTCGATAAATAAATTAGGAGTTGCTAGGTAGCTTTTAAAAAGAATTATGAGTTGCTAGGTAGCTTCAATGAACGAATTATGAGTTGCTAGGTAGCTTCAATAAACGAATTGTGAGTTGTTATGTAGCTTCAATAAACGAATTGTGAGTTGCTAGGTAGCTTCAATAAACGAATTGTGAGTTGTTATGTAGCTTCAATAAACGAATTGTGAGTTGTTATGTAGCTTCAATAAACGAATTATGAGTTGCTAGGAAGCTTCAATAAACGAATTATGAGTTGCTAGGTAGCTTCAATAAACGAATTATGAGTTGCTAGGTAGCTTCAATAAACGAAATATGAGTTGCTAGGTAGCTTCAATAAACGAATTATGAGTTGCTAGGTAGCTTCGATAAATAAATTAGGAGTTGCTAGGTAGCTTTTAAAAAGAATTATGAGTTGCTAGGTAGCTTCAATGAACGAATTATGAGTTGTTATGTAGCTTCAATAAACGAATTGTGAGTTGCTAGGTAGCTTCAATAAACGAATTATGAGTTGCTAGGTAACTTCGATAAATAAATTAGGAGTTGCTAGGTAGCTTTTAAAAATAATTATGAGTTGCTAGGTAGCTTCAATAAACGAATTGTTAGTTGCTAGGTAGCTTCGATGAACGAATTGTTAGTTGCTAGGTAGCTTCGATAAACGAATTGTTAGTTGCTAGGTAGCTTCAATAAACGAATTGTTAGTTGCTAGGTAGCTTCGATAAACGAATTGTTAGTTGCTAGGTAGCTTCGATAAACGAATTGTTAGTTGCTAGGTAGCTTCGATAAACGAATTGTTAGTTGCTAGGTAGCTTCAATGAACGAATTGTTAGTTTCGATAAACGAATTGTTAGTTGCTAGGTAGCTTCAATGAACGAATTGTTAGTTGCTAGGTAGCTTCAATGAACGAATTGTTAGTTGCTAGGTAGCTTCAATGAACGAATTGTTAGTTGCTAGGTAGTTTCAATGAACGAATTGTTAGTTGCTAGGTAGCTTCAATGAACGAATTGTTAGTTGCTAGGTAGTTTTAGTGAACGAATTGTTAGTTGCTAGGTAGTTTTAGTGAACGAATTGTTAGTTGCTAGGTAGTTTTAGTGAACGAATTGTTAGTTGCTAGGTAGTTTTAGTGAACGAATTGTTAGTTGCTAGGTAGTTTTAGTGAACGAATTGTTAGTTGCTAGGTAGTTTCAGTGAACGAGTTGTGAGTTTATAAGCAGTGAAAGACACTAGGACGCCTGTAACACACACACACACACACACACACACACACACACAACATGTATGACTCATTTTATTCTACAAAGAAAAGACAAAGATATTTTCCGTCACGTTTATTCTCTGGGAACGTTTGAAGTCATGCTATGATTATTGTAGGCTTTTTCATGTTTTGCAAATACTGCATTAGTTTATTTATCACGACGCAATGTCATTTCAACCATAGATTTCGTAATTGTTTCTTTTATTTCACATTATAAACAACGTGTGGTTTCTAGAATTCACACTTTTATCTCAACCGCTTTTTTTTTGCACCTGTAAGAGATGAATGGATTGCGTTAAGTGGCGCTAATGGAGTTAGGAATAATGCGCTATTGTCTTCAACCTCACACATACAACGCAACTTGAATGCGCTACTGCTGTCGCCAGCTTGTCAACGCAAGATTTGAACACATTTCCGCTAGTCGCATTTTTGTAACTCTAATTACTGTACCCGCCGAGAAACAGGAAATGTTGCCTATTGATTTCTGAAAACTGAACGTCGTACACGAGTTTTGTTCCGTGCAGTCGTCGTGTGTTTTTATACAATCCCACCGCGGCAAGGCGGAATATGATAAAATGGGTACACAGAACTTCCATTGATACAATAATCATAGAAGCGAGCGGTTGATTAGCTAGCTATACAGTAGTTAGGACGTGTGGTTGACGGCAGTGACAGCAACCTTAATAAGAAACGCCCCACCCCTCCCCCACCCCCACTCTTTTCTGCAAGCGTTGCCCGAGGAGGAAGGGGATAAATATAATGTGAATACGAACATTGAGGAGGGGAGGAGGGTTATTTTGTTAGAGGGAATGAAATGGCGAAGAAAATAATTAAGTTACATTGCTTTAAAAAGGGCGGTTGAATTTGGGAAGGAGATAAAACTGGGAAGTTGTAATGGTGAGCGAGTTGTTTCTTGTGGTGGATTCTTCAGGGCAGTACCGACAGACCAAGGCTAACTTTAGCGTGAGTTTATATCTTGTGGTCATCAATTGTATTTGTAAATTTAGAACTTGTTTTCGGTTACTCTTGTGTGCTTTCTTCCTGCTGTTTTAATTTTTTTTTTTGGAGTGAATTGAATGTCTATGTATGTCTGTCTGTCTGTCTGCCTGCATGCCCCTGGCTCATTTGTATGTCTGTCGGTGACTCGATCTGTCGGTCTGTCTGCCGATGACTCGATCTGTCTGTCTGCCGGTGGCTCCAACTATATGTCTGTCTGTTGGTGGTTCGATCTCTCGGTGGTTTGATCTGTCTGCCGGTGGCTCCATCTGTCTGCCTGCCGGCGGCTCATCTGTATGTCTGTCTGTCGGTGGCTCCATCTGTATGTCTGTCTGTCGGTGGCTCCATCTGTATGTCTGTCTGCTGATGGCTCCATCTGTAAGTCTGTCTGTCGGTGGCTCCATCTGTAAGTCTGTCTTTCGGTGGCTCCATCTGTATGTCTGTCTGCCGGTGGCTCCATCTGCAAATCTGTCTGTCGGTGGCTCCATCTGTAAGTCTGTCTGTCGGTGGCTCCATCTGTAAGTTTGTCTGCCGGTGGCTCCATCTGTAAGTATGTCTGTCGATGGCTTCATCTGTAAGTCTGTCTGTCTGTCGGTGGCTCCATCTGTAAGTTTGTCTGCCGGTGGCTCCATCTGTAAGTCTGTCTGTCGGCGGCTCCATCTGTAAGTCTGTCTGTCGGCGGCTCCATCTGTAAGTCTGTTTTTCTCTGGCCCCATCTGTAAGTCTGTCTGCCGGTGGCTCCATTTGTAAGTCTGTCTGTCGGTGGCTCCATCTGTAAGTCTGTCTGTCTGTGGCCTCATCTGTAAGTCTGTCTGCCGGTGGCTCCATTTGTAAGTCTGTCTGTCGGTGGCTCCATCTGTAAGTCTGTCTGCCGGTGGCTCCATCTGTAAGTCTGTCTGCCGGTGGCTCCATCTGTAAGTCTGTTTCAGAAAGCCTTAAATAAATGAAGGTGTCTGTCTTGACTTTCCTTACTGGATAAATGACTTCAGAATCCTAGACGACGAAACTGAATCTACCCAGGCTATTACACTCATCATTATTCTATTGTTCTATTGTAATGTTAGATAGGGCTCGCAGTCTGTGCCTCTCTTCTGTTCTGTACTCTGCAATCCCTTGGATATCAGGGATGGAATCGGCGCGAGCACATTTAGGCTATCTCACCAATTCTACTGTTATGGTTTCTTGTTGAACATCCTAGCTTTCTCCACTCCCGCCCTCACTCCCATTTTGAATGCCTCTTTGGTTATTTCCATTTTAGTGCCTCTTTGGTTATTTCCATTTTAGTGCCTCTTTGGTTATTTCCATTTTAGTGCTGTTAGGCTATTTCCATTTTAGTGCCTGTTAGGTTATTTCCATTTTAGTGCCTGTTTGGTTATTTCCATTTTAGTGCCAGTTTGGTTATTTCCATTTTAGTTCCTCTTTGGTTATTTCCATTTTAGTGCCTCTTTAGTTATTTCCATTTTAGTGCCTCTTTGGTTATTTCCATTTTAGTTCCTCTTTGGTTATTTCCATTTTAGTGCCAGTTTGGTTATTTCCATTTTAGTGCCAGTTTGATAATTCTCTGCTCTGCTTTCTCTTACAACTGTTGTTACCAGTGGTTGTTCACGGGTAGTGCCAGTTACTGCCTGTAATATACCACTTTCAGGTGTAGGCGGGGATGGGGGGGGGGAGGGGGTTTGAGCCTGAGGATGTACGGCTACATAGCTAATGTTGTCACCATGACTGTGCATATAAGGATTTTTTTTTTTTTTTTGCCCTTGAGAGAAAAAATCCCCAGCCTTACCGAGGATTCAAACCCGAGTCTCCCGCCTGAAAGCCTAGTATTCTAACCGTTCAGGCAGCCGCTGCTCACTGAACTTGTACGCTGGAGTATTTCCAAGGATTAATCGTTCGGAATAAGGATAAGGCAAACAACGGACTGAACACCTTATTGCCTGGCATATGTCATTTAGCCCTAATTCTATCGAATGAGATGGTTTGGCGACCTGACGAGAATGGCCTATTACCAACTGCCACAGAGAGCCACACTAAATAAATATAATGAACACAGAGCAAGGGAAAGTCCACGAAATAGATGGAGCGACACCATCAGGAGCAACCTAACAGAAGTGAACACCAGCTTGTATAATTCATTAGGAAAAGCGCACAAACAATCCTTACACCCCCCCCCCCCTCTTTCTATCCTTCCCCCAACACCTCGCTGAGGTAAACGGTGAAAGAGAAGAATGAGATATGTCGTTGGCTTTCTTCAGGTTTATACGAATACTACAGAATTTACGAAGACATACAATGAAACATATGCGAGCATTCTCAATTCGTTCTCTTATGGCCATTTTTTCGAACCATCAAGAACATCAACAAAACTTCTTTCTGAAGCGACTCGAAACCCGTAAACAATTACAGAATTTAAAAAGCAGTTTAAACAATAATGTTTGCTTTAATGTTACCTTTTCAGGAGCCTTTACTTTGCAGGTGACAAAAACAAATATGGTTGCACACAATAAAAGCAACTACTCACTTCCTACATCAAGTCTTTCTTTGTTCTAGCCACTCATTTGTATTTTTCTTTGTTGTCATTTTCTTCTTGCGTCCACATTAGCACTTGCAATTTTAATTAATGGCGGTTTTAATTTTTCTAGGCGAACCGAAAAAAGGGGAAGGGAGTGGAAGACGATATTTTTCTTCAGAAAGCCAAGCCAAAAAGATCTTTTAGGAATCAGACTTGTTGAGAACTAAGTGGATGATTTAATAGACAGAAATTAAAATTTGGCGTGGCGTTAGAGCTGCTTATGCCGTGTTCCCTTTCCTTGTCGACTCCTCGACATTCGCCTAACTGGTCTAGTTACCACCTTAATTTGGCCGTAATTCTATCGATTTTCGGCCCGCTCCTGTCGCCTCCTGTGTTGCTAATTGTTCTTGATAAGGGTGGAGAGACTCTTTCTCTGCTCGAGCCTTAGGCTTAAAAATGTGACTTGCATCTGGACGACCGCTGACTCGGAGACCAAACTGGCATGTTCAATGTCATCTTCATTTTCCTGACATTTTTTCCCTTCTCGTTCATTAGGCCTGAATTTTTCATTTTCCGTTTTGATGTGTGTGGATATATTTTTGTGTGGGTATGTGTGGCTCTGGGTGTTTGCGTGTGTGTGTGTGCGTATGTGATAGTTCGGAGTGTCGTTATTCCTTTCGAGGTAGGAGGTAATTACTGGAAACTTAATTTAAAATAAATATCAGTAGTTTTAACTAATTAGCTAATTATTGTGGGCTTTCTTTAAAAAGTGTTATTGATTTCACCTAATTATATATCGAGCAAACGATGGATTGGTCGGATGAGTGACAAAAATGCTCCTAACTATGGAGTTTATGAGAAAATCGGAAAACGGATGATTTAGTCAAATTATTTACAAGGCCATCCTGGCATGCCCACCGTCATATACCAGAGGATTTGCAGAAGAGTTATGTTATAATCCCCATTGTTGTGGGGATTATGAAGCTGACTGACACCCCTAGCTCACTTCCGAATGCTCCTGGACTAGATGCAAAATATGCCCGTTTGTAATCCAATTCCCCATCCCCTTGTGTTCGGTCCGTTTCCCGGGGGATATATTTCGAATAATTTAAGTATTTACATGTGAATCGTGTGACCTTATCTACGCCATCATTTGCACACACACAAACGATGTAGTAGCAGTAATAGTTACTCACTAATGCTTCTACTGTCAGTGCTTTTGCTGCTCTCTCTCTCTCTCTCTCTCTCTCTCTCTCTCTCTCTCTTTCTCCCATCTTTCGCTCAGCTCTCTTTTTCTGTCTTAGTCTTTGTAACTGTCTTTTTGTCTCCCCCTATGTCTTATCTCTTTCTGTGTTGGTCTGTCTGTCTGTCTGTCTGTCTCTCTCTCTCTCTCTCTCTCTTTCTCTATCTCTCTCTCTTTGTCTGCCTCTGTCTAACTCTCTTTTTCTGTATCGCTGTATTTGTCTGTCTGCTTGTTTATGTCCCTGTCCTTTTCTGTCTCTAATTATGTATGTGTTTGTTTTTTCATTCTATTTGGCAGGTCTCTTTATCCCTGTGTATTTCCCTCTGTCTGTCTAATTCTTATCTCTCTGTCTATGCACACGCCTCACACTTTGTCTTTTTGTCTGTCTTTGTCTTTCTCCTCTATGTTTCTCTCTGGGTCTGTCTGCCTCTATATATGTATCCTCTCTCCCTCTTACTCTCTCTCTCTCTCTCTCTCTCTCTCTCTCTCTCTCTCTCTCTCTCTCTCTCTCTCTCTCTTCTCTCTGTTAGTTAGCGACTTTTCTGTCCAGTATCCCACTGATACTATTATCATAGACATAACAGCAATTTATCCAACCACCAATCTCACACACACACACACACTCACACAACACACACACGCACGCGGAACCGCACACACACACACACACACCACCTATCTCACACAAACTGCAAATCAAATTTACGAAAAGCTGATTGGCCTGGTGTAATCGAATAGTCTAATCTTGCAGGAACCGAGGCCAGCGGGATAGATACACGCAGGATCCACCGGGGATCGGTAATCATTGCCAGTTTTAGGTATCGGGTCGGAAGTCTTTTTGTTGTTTCTACCGCCATTACAGGGGCAGTTACGTGTCTCGGGCAAAGCTTTGATGGAAATTTCTGGAGTTATTGTCGTCGCCATACTGTTGTTTATTGCTGAATTCTCAGGGCTAGTACTGTTAAAGTGTCTTGACGACTGGCGTTGGCGACGACCATGACAAGTTTAAATGTTGGGAAGGTTTTATAAAGATGATTAAATGTAGGGAGGGCGACTTGTTACACATTGTACTTTTTTTTTTAAGCCCGTCAAGTAATTTCTTCTTCTAGTCGTTTACTTCTTCTTCGTCGCCTTCTTCGTCGCCTTCTTCTTCCTCTTCTGTTTCTTCTTCTTCTTCGACTTCTTTTTCTTCTTCTTCTTCTTCTTCAGCCCAGAGTGCTGTTATGTCAATTCTTGACTCAACTGAACTCAACTTCTTCTTCTTCTTTTTCTTCTACTTCTTCTTTTTTATATTCTGCGTCTTCTTCTTCTTCTTCTTCTTCTTCTTCTTCTTCTTCTTCTTCTTCTTCTTCTTCTTCTTCTTCTTCTTCTTCTTCTTCTTCTTCTTCTTCTTTTTCTGCTGCTTCTTCTTCTTCCTTTTCGACTTCTTTGTCTGCTTCTTCTTCTTCTTCTTCTTCTTCTTCTTCTTCTTCTTCTTCTTCTTCTTCTTCTTCTTCTTCTTCTTCTGCTTTTTTATATTCTGCTTCTTCGTCTTCTTCTTCTGCTTCTTCTTCCTTTTCGACTTCTTCTTCTTCTTCTTCTTCTTCTTGTCCACTACTCTGAGCTCTTAAGATTCATTGCTGCAGACATTACCCACCTTATCTGTCCACTTGGTGACAACGTGTTTATACGTCCGTCTGCATTCCATTCGGATGAGAATCACCCGGGGGCAAGTCCCAGAAACCCCGTTCAACCATTAGGTTATATGTGTGCCTCATACGATAGCCGTAAAAAGGGGAGGGTGGGGTTAAAATAACAAACACGTGGCTCTAAATTATGGCGGAGTTCTGGTAGTCTATTCGCCTTCATGATGCCATTAATAAATGGGAATTTAAACAGTTCATGCATGTCGTTAAGAGATTACGAATGTAATAATGTATGCAACAGGGAGATATAGAGAGTGTGTGCGCGCGAAGGAGAGCGAGAGAGACATAGAGCGAGAGAGAGAGAAGCACAGAGAGAGAGAAAGGCGCTGAGAGAGAGAGAGAGAGATAGAGAGAGAGGAAGACAGAATATTAGACGGACCTGCTTCCTTTTGAAAAATTAATTTCATTCGCTCGAAAACATCCGGTAATTGTAAATCACCATGGTACTTCAATTTCACCCCCAAACAGCGGGAATCATGGAGTTTCATGGAGCAAGGGTGTCCTAGAGCAAAGCTGCAGGTAATGCTTGTGAGTCCCAGCCATCTAGTTTAGCCCCCAATCCACGCTGCGCGGAGCGGCGTTGGCGAGACTCCAAGCGGGTTACGGTAGTCGCCGGAAGTGCGCAAATTAAGTCGCCGGAAGTTCGTTATTCGGAAGACGGCCAAAATATAGGTATGGCCCTATATTCTCAATACATCTGGAGGCGTGGAAAAATGACTCCTATTTTTACTTACTTTTTAATATAGCTACCAGGTTTGTTTGAGCTCAATTAAAATTGAAGTACCATCTCGCCATGCCAGTGCAGTAGAAACTTTTAAATCATTTCGACTTTAAAAAGTCTGCCTAGGCGCCGCTGAACCTTGCATTATTTTGAAGTTATTGAGTAAGAACCAAATTAAATGCTGCGTTGTCGGCATAAGGGAACTAATTGTTTAGACATCGAGAGAAATAATGATTTTAAAGTGCAATTTTGTGTGTTCTCCTTCTTTCCTGTATGGCTGAAAGTGGAATAAGAAATGAGTGAGTGAGTGAGTGAGTGGGTGAGTTAGTGGGTGGGTGGGTGAGTGAGTGAGTGTGTGAGTGAATGAGTGAGTGGTGGGTGGGTGAGTGGGTGGGTGGTGGGTGGGTGAGTGGGTGAGTGAGTGGGTGGGTGGGTGAGATTCAACCCTGCCAGGACATCCACCAAGGAATAAACACCAGATGACACAAAGTGCCACCATGCGGATAAGGGTCAGTCGGTGAAAGGTCCAAGAAACACCGTTCATTAATTAGGTTATATTATGGCCCCCAACTAAAGCCCGGGGGGGGGGGGGCTTTAAAATAACGGAAAATTACGTCCAATATTGAGACGACAGACAGAATAAGAAGTATAAACTCTTCGGTACTCTCTTGATATCCTACCCCAAACAGGGAAAGTTCACAGGTCATGGAATATTCCGATTTTTCAGGGGGTGGTAGATAGGCTGCATGCAGTCGTGGGACCTAGGCTGCATTCTCTCGTGGGACATAGTTGGGTAGGGCCAGTTCTAGATGTTTTTGGGGTCTTTAAAAGCATCATGAAGCCGGGAAACCCAGTCCTACCACCCTCTAAAATGTTGGACTGTCATGTTACGTCATCCGGGGGTAGAAACATAATACGAAAGAACCCTATTGCCTTTTCCACAGCTGCATTTTTTAAGGCATCATTTTGCAGCGCTTCTGTAAATAGACACTGTGTGGTACTTACTGACATCTTCTTAGAAACTTTATGGTGAGTACCGGCACCATTGTATTCTTGGGGGGGGGGGGCAATGGATATAGCACTGGAATAACCTATATGGGTGAGAGACTAATCTAGCGGTGTCTTAAGCGACTGGCTGTTTTCTTATCGCACCTACTTTACATATTATCTCCCCTACTGGCACCTGCTACCATTGTTCTACCTTATAATATCCCTTGGAATCGATAGAAAACATTTGCATTATCTGTAGAATATGCTCAGTTATTTTACCATTGCAGACATGAAATCAACAAATTGGGCCCCACGTTGAGATATTGGCAATAAAAGTCCAAGAATGTAAACGCTGTACAGTGGAATGGTATTATATAAAATTGCTCAGCTCATTATAAAGTATAAAGCCACACTGTCTTGACGTTCATGGATTCTCCGAGCTCGCTAGGAGTAAATAACTCCAGTTTAATTGTTATGAAGTCTTTGCGTCCTTTTCAGGACGTAATTTTTTGTTATTTGAAGCCCCACTCTGGCTTTTGCCAGGGGCCGCAATATAGGCAGGCCATAAATATGGCCAATTGTCTGAACGCGGTTTCTGGGACCTCTCCACGGCGATCCTCATCCGCATGGTGACACTTTGTGTCATCGGGTGTTTATCGCTTGTGTGATGTCCTAGTGGGGTAGAAAGTCAGTCAGTCAGTCAGTCATAACTCCAGTTTAGACGTCCGTGTGTTGTCCTGTAACTGGGTATGAGAAAGCAAGGCCCCGTGTGGATTCCGGGGCCCCTGTGAAAAGGAGGGGAGGGATAGACTCACTGCCCCTTATAAGCATGTCGTAAAAGGCGACTAATTAGGGGTATTTCCTTCGAAGTCGGAGTACATTTGCCTGTGATACGTGAAACCAAATGTTTGCATACAAATATCTGTAAAACGGATGTGCACATTAAACTCAAGTTCTTGAACAAGATCGAAGTCTAGAAGAATCCTGCGAAGGATGGGGCAGAGATGGTGGTGACCAAATCACTCCCTAAGTACCGATTGGTCTATAAAAAGGTCTAACCATATATTTCCAATACGCCTACAGGCGTGGAGAAAGGTCCTTTACTTTTCACTCATGCGGGGGGGGGGGGGGGGGGAGTGGGGTATATGTTCGAATCTTAGGTAAGACTATGTAAGATTTTTTTTTTTTCATGAGAAATCCTGTCCTGCTTTGGCAAGGGAATAAGTGTATTCCTAGGCTAGAGATGGCGCTAGAGTGCTGTCACGTGACTCACCAGTGACGAGAATGAGGCAAATAAAAAATAAACAATACTACTGAGATAATGAACGAGAATAATAATTAGTTGTGCAATTATTTTGCAATGTTTTTAATTAAAAACAATGTTGAATGGATATTATTAAGGGAAGGGGAATTCTGTTTAAAATAAAATTGTCTAAAACAAAAGATGAAAAGGGAGAACTGAAGAAGCGGCGGGCGGGGGAGTAACAGCAGAGGTGCATTACAGAATAAACACCGTACTGTGGAAGAAGAAACCGGAATAGGAAAAGATGACAAACGAAACCAAAAAAAAAAAAAAAAAATGAAGAGGCTCACAGTAGAATAAGTAATACAACTACAAGAAAGTGTAAAATTCCAGAGCACACAAATATTAAGGAAATAACAACACGAGACAATAGACAACAAGAACATTGGGGAGATTGAAAACAACAAAAGGGCTGAAAAAAACTCCTGGATATCAACAAAAAAGAGGACGTGCAGATACAGTTGGAGGGAGGAAATGACCAGAGAAAACAGTGGTGACCGGGGGACCCATGGGCTCTCCGGTAGACGACTTCGTCCCCGGCCGTGACAATATTTAGGTCTGTCTACTTTGATCGCATCAACACTGCAGAAGTCGTTTTCATGGCACTTGTTGACATGCAATGCTAAGTAAGCCCTTTTATATGGCAAACACAACCTAGTCACAATTATAACCTAAAGCTTCCCCTATGTAGGATGTTTGTTGAACGTAACGATTTTTTTTTCTTTTTAGGGGGCAACAAAGCAATGGAACGGATCAGAAGAAAGAGGGAGTTGGACTCGGTGCTAAAAATTTAAAATAAAACTAACAGAGACAACATAACCATTGCTCGTTTAGGGTCGCGCAGATGTATCGATGGAAGCACAACACACAAAATCCGCTAACAGTGTGATCTCCGATTCTAATTCAAAATATTAGGGTCATCTAGGTATTTGACATACTGTGATCACCTTTTACATTAAAAGACCTAACTATTATGGAAACTACGCGCGACCAATAAGTTAAAGGCCAGCGAGCAACAGGTAGGCAGCGATATAAGTGGGAGGGTAACATGAAAAGATGGGCAAACAGCGGTCTGAGAGCCAACCACCAAGACGGGTGACCTAATCTGTCGTAGATTTTCATTGGAGCTAATCTTCACTGTAGTTACTTTCTCTGGCTTCCGCACCGATTGTGCTTTTTAATTACGTGTCCTTTCTGCTGCTAGAATCATGGTTTTAGTTTTTTGCTTCCCTTCTTCTTAGATCCTTCTGACAGAAAACATTATGTCAGGTGGCCAATGGCCTTGGTTAAAGGTGTCCCGTAGTTCAAATCTCGCCGTGTGTCATACAGCTCCCTCATAATATGAATATCTCATCGACATTGTGTGCTGCGCCTGTTTGGTTGCACCAATAGGTTCTGTAACTCCAGATCACGTCTGCTGGCGCCATCATAATGTCTCAGATTATTTAGCATCCTCCTGTTGATATTCAATTCATTATCTTTCTGTTGATGTTAATTTATTATCCTTCCGTTGATATTCAGTTTATTATCTTTCTATTTATGTTTCGTTTATTATCCTTCCGCTGATATGCAGTCAAATATCCTTCTGTTGATATTCAGTTTTGTATCCTTTCGTTGATATGCAGTTTATTATTTTTCTGTTGATGTTTCGTTTATTATCCTTCTGCTGATATTCAGTTTATTATCTTTCTATTGATGTTTCGTTTATTATCCTTCTGCTGACATGCAGTCAAATATTCTTCTGTTGATATTCAGTCAAATATCCTTCTGTTGATATTCAGTTTATTATCCTTCCGTTGATATTCAGTTTATTATTTTTCTATCGATGTTAGTTTATTATCCTTCCGCTGATATTCAGTCAAGTATTCTTTGGTTGATATTCAGTTTCTTATCCTTTCGTAGATATTCAGTTTATCATTTTTCTGTATTTAATTATTATCCTTCTGTTGATATTCAGTTTATTATCTTTTTATTGGTATTTTGTTTATTATTCTTCCGCTGATATTCGCTTAAGTGTGCTTTTATTGATATTCAGATTATCCTTCCGTGGATATTCAGTTTCTTATCGTTCCGCTGATATTTAGTTTACTATCCTTACATTGAAATTCAGTTCAGGCAATTCTACAAAATGTTTTAAAATCCTGTTTGTGTATACGACTTGGGCACGGCACACATCGTTGTCGTACTCGCTATTTTTTTTTTTTTTAATTTAAAATCTATGTTAATAAGGTAAAGGATCCCTTTTCTTGCTATCATGCTTATTGGGCATATAGGGCTAGACCTGTATTAGATACACCAATCGGCACTCGCTGGTTAATGTGGTCACGATCACGCTGGCCGTATTTGCTTCCCAGGATATTACCTGGTACCCATTTAAGATAAGCTGGAAGGAAGCAAATGTGATTTTTGAAGACGAAAAAAAGTCCCGGCTTAAAGTCCATGCCGGGTGGCGTTGGTGGTCATGTCTATAATCTTGTGTCTCCTGTACTACGTATACTTTCAGTCAGCTCTGATACAGATGATCCTCCATGCCATAATGTCAAACCGTCCAGCATCTTTTCTCTCGGTCTCCCTCTGCCTCTCCTCCCCTCTAACTCTCCTACCGTCACGATGTACTCCAGTTTTCTCCTCCTCATAACATGACCAAAGATTGTAGATTGTCTCCTTCTGATGTGGGCAATCAGTTTTCTTTGTGAGTCAGTTTCTTTGAAGACATTTTGATTACCTTTTTTTTTTGTTTCGGGGCTATTCTCATCATTCATATATTAAACCACATAACCCAAGTTTCCACAAAATTATTAAGACACATAATGCTAAACACAGATTTCTATAGACGCAGTTGGCATGGTGGGTGATGTGATTAAGTCACACATGCCGCCTTTATTTCCCAGAATATTTTAGACTGTCTCGACTTGGAACCTCAAATCATTTGTCTTCCTCTTTCAGCTCTCCGGCTGTAGACACCAGAGGAAATTTCTTTAGTCTACTTCCAGAACTTGAGTTTTGCGTGCATATTGGTTTTACAGATCTATCTTATTTGTATGCAGACTGTTGGTTAATAGTCTCTCAGGCAGACGCCCTCAGACTTCCAAGGAAATATCATATAGAGTCGCCTCCTACGGCATGCTTGTTAGGAGTTCATTACTGTCCGTATTTATAATTGTGTGCGGTGTAGGCAGGGGGGTCTTAGTGCCTGAGGATTTAGGGCCATGTGGTTACTGCTGTCGCCACGGACTGTGCAGGTTAGGATTTTATATATGTATGTGTGTGCGCTACCGACAGAAAAAAAAACCATAACCTTACACAGGATTCAAACCCGTGTCTCCCGATATTCTTTATTTTCCCAAAACATCAGTCTTTTTTTTTTTAATAAATTTGTCTGGGTGCGGGTTCAAACACAAGACTTTCGGGCCGACAGACAAGCGTCTAACCTCTGCGCTCTTGCGGCTCCTACTAAGAATCTTTTATTCATTGACTCCTGCATCTTGACGGCACAGAACTTAGACACCACCGCCCAAGTCGGCCATGTCTCCAGCAGTCGGGAAAAAAAAGATCACCAGGCACGCACCAGCAATGATAGGTTGGCGTGATGAAAACAAACAGAAATCCGGAGTAGATTGACTGGAGGAGTTCGTGCATCTGTGCGAGCATGACAGCCTCTGTCATTTTATCTGTTACCCTTCCAAGGGAGTGAGTCAAATTTTGCATTCCTCTTCACGTGCGCTGATCTTGTAATGAAGCAAGTCCTCATTCAGCTACGCGAAGCCCTTTGGGTACTTTTCTTTTTGTTTACCACATCTCAGGAACTCGGAGATTTCGTTAGGAGTTCCCGTGAAAATCTAATATTAAGGGGTTGTGGGGAAAGGGGGAGGGGTGGGTGTTAATGTTAATCGGCTTTCATTTCACACTTCAACACTCAAATACTATTGGACTTTCACTTGAACTTGAAAAATCACTTCTCGGAGACCTCAAGAAATTGTCCAGCCTGTTTATTACACTGATATAAGTTAGTTAGTTGCGTATCCTTAACAGGACGTTGCAGAACCAACCCCAGCATTTTTTTTTTCTGTTGTGGTTTTTCATGTGGAAAATTTACGTCCAGTAGTTTGTCATTGCTTTCTGGACAGTCAGCTTCTCAATACCACTGTCGAAATCAACGCAAGGCCCCCACAGCTGGAATCGAACCTGGCACCCCGGCATTACAAAGCCTAAGCCACAGCATACTGTCTGTAAAATACTACGACAATGGGCATAGCTTTTTTCAACTCTGTTCAAAAACTTTGCCTTCTTCTGTCCATACCTGTTACTGACTAAAGTTTTGTTGGGTGGGTGGACTCAAGGATCATCAGTATGCTTCATCCATTATTGAATCTGCCTATCAATCCATAAATCCATGCTGCAGATGTGTTTAATCATTACAACATTTGATTTGCCATGAGCGACCTCTCATTCTGAAAGATTTCTGGGAAATGTAGTGGATACATGACAGTAATCAAGGAAACCAAAAAATAAGTTAACTGCGACGACATTTTTTTAAACACTTTATTTACAATAACTTAACATTAATGACAGGCTTTAACACTTTATTTACAATAACTTAACATTAATGACAGGTTTCAACACTTTATTTACGATAACTTAACATTAATGACAGGTTTCAACACTTTATTTACTATAACTTAACATTAATGACAGGTTTCAACACTTTATTTACGATAACCTTAAGGACAGTTTTGTGTGTGTGTGTGAAACTTCATTTACAGTAAATTACATTATTGACAGGTCTCAACACTTGACAATAATGTAACATTAATAAAGGTTGTAACACTTTAGTCACAGTAACCTAACATTAATGGTTTCAACACTTTATTTACAATAACTTAACATTATTGACAGGGTTTTTACACCTTATTTACAATAACTTAACATTAATGACAGTTTCAACACTTTATTTACAATAACTTAACATTATTGACTTATTTTTTTGATACTTCATTTACAATAACTTTACACTAATGACAGGTTTCAACACTTTATTTACAATAACTTGACATTAATGACAGATTTCAACACTTTATTTACAATGACATTAATGACAGGCTTCAACACTTTAATTACAATAACTTAACATTATTGACAGTTGTTTTTGTTTTTGTGACACTATATTTACAATAACTTTACACTAATGACAGGTTTCAGACTTTGTCTTAAACAATAACTTAACATTCATGACCTGTTTTTAACTCTTTCTGTACACAGTATGATGCAAGGGGACATCAGCCTAATGTGAATGCAAACTTCACAGTTTTTACCTCCCCCTGAGTAATTCTTCTTTGAGAGAACCATGCAGAGCCACTACAAAGAGATCCCTCTTTTCATCTTTGGATTGGTCTTGTTATTTCAGTTGTGCTGCTCTCATCCTTTCATGGAATATGGAGGTAAGGATGATGATGATAATAATAACAATAATAATAGTAATAGTAATAATAATAATAATGCTTTGAATGTGCATAGGGGCACAGTTTTTTTACTGGCCTGGCATCCCAGCATCAAACTGGTACTCAGGAATGTCATGGGAGGTACTGATGGCTGGCATGATGTTGATCACATCTCAAGTGCCAGTCCCTGTATAAAATTATGAGCCTAACATGACATGCCTGATTGGCCTTTGGCATCAAAAAGAAATTTTATTTTTGTGTGTGTGTGGATGAAATACTTGGGTGTCTGTTGATCTGTAAATATTTGGAGCTAGTGTCCATTGAAAGTTGTTCTATCATAAAAAGCAAGCCTGTGTTTGTTGCTTACGTGTTGCAGACATGCTTCAAAATTATGAGGTGGCATGTTTGATCCCAGATGCAAGCAGTTTGGCAACAGGCTGCCTGGCATTGGGTTCAGCAGTGGTATCAAAAACTGATTCAGAAGCAATGGCAACCTTTGCAGAACGTTGCAGAAACAAACCCATTAATTTTTGGCAATTTTTGTTTTCTAGACAAATTTACCCCCACTTGTTTGCCTTCGAAAGATTCTCAGAATATCTTGGACAAAGAAGAGGAGAAATACTGACATCTTAAAAGATCTGAACATCAAAGAAGATTGGCTAATAAACAGCATCCTTTCTCGGAAGCTGAAATATTTTGGTCATATCAGGCGCTACAATGGATTGGAAAAAATTATAGCAGAAGGCATGGTACCAGGAAGGAGGGACAGGGGCCGACCGACACGAAGATGGGCAGAGGATATAAGTGACTCCTTGAGTATGAAAGTACATGAGGCGGGAGAACTGTCAAGAGACCAAGTTTCTTTCAGGCAGACTGTGATGAGAGCGACTTTCTGCAAAGGACCTGCTACATGATGATGATAATGTTTGCCACTGCTTTCTGGACAGTTGGTTCTTGATACCACTGTCATAACTGTCATAACTGTCATAACCGACATTCTGCTGCCAAATCACCTGCAGCTGGAATCCAGCCCGTGGCCCTGGTACTACAAAGCATATTGGCAATGCCTAAGTCACAGATTCGGACAGTGGCAAGCTACTGAATGTAAAATTCAATTGTGAAGTCATAAACAGTCAAAAAATGCTGGGGTTAGTCCAGCAACATCAGGTAAAGGACACACGGTTAACTTTTTTATTTTTTAACTGTAAAATGTTGTGTGGTAAAATAAAAAGTATATATGGTATTGAGAATGAAGATAGTGAATCTGTAATGTTTTTAGTCTGTGAACTTTGTAAAATATGTTTTACCATATGTTGTGTGGTGAGAAGTGTATGTGTTAAGAATAAAGATAGTGGGTGTGTGATGTGTAGTATGTGTACTGTAAAATGTGTGTGTTACCATACATTGTTGTTTGCTACAATGTTTATGTGGTGACTTTCAGAGAAAAGTTTTTTAGTTGTACTAATATCTAATAAGATTTTCTCAGTGTGAATCCTTTTCTATGCCAGCATCTTTTTCTCACCTCAAATCATGCATAGAAATAAAATCCACTAAACAACAAATGCTAATAAAAAGCTACAGCAAATAAAAAGGGTGCTTTATTAATATTCTACCCCAAACAGGTCACGGTACAGTCAAATATTTCAGAGGGTGGTAGATAGGCTGCATGCAGTCGTGGGACCTTGGCTGCGTGCAGTCATGGGGCCTAGGCTGCACTCTCTCATGCGACATAGGTGGGTTGGGGTTAGGGCCAGTTCTAGATGTTTTGGGGTTGTTAAAAGCATCAGAAAGCCAGGAAACCCAGTCTTACTACCCTCATCTGGGGTAGGATATTAATAAAGCACCCCCCAAAAATACTAAATTTAATCTTAAGGTATCTTTACACTCAAGGATAAAGTATCACAAAAGAAATAGATCTTTCAAAGTATCTCTATGCCCCAAGATAAAGTAGTTAAAAATGAAATAGGTCTTTGTAGGCATCTCAACGCCCCAGGTAAGAAAATGAGAGACTTGGATGTGATAATTAGAGAGAGAGAGTGCAAATCAAAGATAACTTTTCTCTTTTGTAGAATACAAAGGCAGAAGATTTTGCTTGTGATGTCTGAAGTCCAAGTAGACAAGAAACCAATTAACACAATTCTGACTACCATGCAAAGAACAAGAAAATCATGTTTTGTTGTTGTTGTTGTTGTTGCTGCTGCTGTTGTTTTTGTTGTTGTTCTTCATTTGTTTGTTTGTTTGGTTTCTTCTAAGAAGAGAAAGACTGGAGAAAACACAAACTGTTAGAGGCTGGATGTTTTTAAAAGTGTTCTATGGAAGGTTATCTGCAGTCACACTTAGAATCTGCTTCTTCTCCTCTTCCTCCTACTTCTGCTTCTCCTTCTTTTTTTCCTCCTCCTTCTTTTGCTTTAGCTTCTCACTCTCATTCTTTTTTTCCTCCTCCTCCTTTCTTTTTTTCCTCCTCCTCCTTCTTCTGCTTCTGCTTCTCCTACTTCCTCCTTCTCCTCCTCCTCCTCCTTCATCTCCTTCTTCACGTTCACCAGCTGTAACTCCAGCAGAAAGTTTTGGTTGTTCATCCACTTCTATATCTTGGTCTTGTTCCAGAACTTGAGTTTTGCATACACATCTGTTTGACAGATCTAACCTACTTGTATGCAGACTGTTGGTTCCTTCCCTGACAGGTAGATGCAATCTGACTTTAAAGAAAAAATTCTGAATTAGTCAACACCTACAACATGCTTGTAAATGGATTCAGTGAGTCTAATCCCCCCACCCCCCACCCCCCTATAAAATAGGACCCCAGAACCCAAATGAAAACACTTAGGAACAATAGAAAGGATTAACATAGTTGTGATTGCAGAGACTTCCTGCACTAACTGACCTGGTACATGATGCTAATGATTATGAACCATTAGGGTAAGTTGCCTCTACATCCCCTGACAAAGTCCAGTTGGTCATGCATTGAAGTACACTTCTTCTTGCAGTGAGGCGCTTTTGTCATTAGAAGATAATAGAGTAAATTCTTGGTATAGTAATTATAGCTTTTAATTTTTATTTTGTCCAATGTGTCCTTCTAAATCCCTGCTTCTTTATATGAGATTCTTTCAAAATATGTCTATTTGTTTCTTACATCTTCATCTTCTGTCTTTCTAACCCCCAGTGGAGCATAGACACTCAACCAACTCCTGCAAAATCGTTGCTTTTCTATGGTTGGTTTGTTTTTGTTTCTGATATACTGTGACAAAAGGGTAAAGGGTTAACAAGGGTTAAGATTTAACAAGACTAAGAGTATTTCTTCACTTAAACTGAGGGAAAATCATTAAATAACACTGTAAAGATGGAAAAGGAAAGGGTGATTGAAAGAACTAATCCATTGTTTTGTTTTGTTTATTTCTCTAGTGGTTTATGCAAATGGTGGTACTTTTCGGTTTGTTGAGGAAAGCTTGGACCTGTATTGTAACATCACAAATAAAGACATCAGGGAGAACTCTTCAATGCTGCACATGGAGAGAGTCACAAAAGGAGGTAATTATATATTGTTGTTTCTGATCAGATGGAGGTCAAGTATGACAGATGTATTTTGCAGACATTTATAACTTACCACATTTATTTAATAAAAAAGAGAGGCAGAAGTACGTCACAGTCTGTTGTGGCATAGCAGGACCAGAGCTCAAACTGATCAAAACCTACCTTTGCCCCCCCCCCCCCCCCTTTCCGGAGTCATCCTAGAAACAGGCCTTCTTCGGAACCTGGCTAACACAGATAAGATTCACATTTCCTTCAAAACTGAAGTACATTTGGTTGAGACTGAAGAAACAGGAGTTTGCATACAATATTCCAGATTTGTAAAACATTTGTGTATGAAACTCGAGTCCTAGAACAAGCCTAAAGTGCAGACAGAGACAATTAACCTTGACTTTTTTCCCAGAGGTTACAGCAGGTAAACAGAATAAAAACAAAAAAGAATTTGATGGATTATATAACTTACCAGGCTGGCTCTGCAGGCCAAAAAAAAAAAACTTTAAATTTCCTTCGCATCAGCTTTTAACACTTGCCAAGTTTATTTTACAGGAAAGCATAATGTGTCAAATTTATGATTAATTAGCAACGCTTGGCAGATTTATAATGGATTAATGACACTTGCTACATTAATTATCCATGTACGAGCTTGCCAGGAGTATTTTGCTTCAGAAAAATTTGCCAGAATTTTATGTTAAGAATGTCAAACAATATTTTTCAGAACAAAGTATTATCTCAGCTGAACATATTGAAATTCTAACCACCAAGGCGATCCGACTGAGACTGAGGAAACTGGAAATAGATGACGATGGTGTCTATACCTGCTTCCAGGAGACATTTTCTGGAGAGTCAAGAGTCATTGGTTTTCAGACCATCAAGATTGACCGTATGTATCTGTAAATATATTGTATATTTAAGACTGTTTGCCTGGTTGGCTTGTGTATCGTTGGTTATAGCCTGCTTCAGGCTCAAGCAGATCTGGTTTGTTTCACTGTGTTGACTGTTTGGGTTTTTAGAAAAAAAAAAAAAAAAAAAATATTGTTCATGTACTTCCCTGTGGCTGATGAGTCTGCTTTTGTATTGTTTCTTGAGTTTAAAGATAATAATTTATCCAGTCCTGTCAAGTTTTTTTTTTTTTTTTTTTATGTAAAAAATAGTCGTCTTTTGGTTGATCAGATGATGTATGTATGTTATTATTAGAATTTTGTTTTAGCAATATGTGATTTGAAAATCCAGTTTTTTACCCAAACACTTTGGCTCTCGTGAGCTGTGTTCTGCGAGCAGCATTGAATAATAATAGTAGGGAACTGACTGAGGACCACATAATAGGACAAAGCCATCTTACTTTTCCACAAACACTCCAATCTCAGCCAATACACATAGCACTCCAGTCTCAGCCAATACACATAGCACAAATAAACCAGACCACAAATATAACCAAATGCTGCTAACAACAGGTTAAAAGTGTTCGATCTGGCTTATTCGTTTGCAGACTGTTGGTTCCTTGCCTTGCCTCTCAGGCAGATGTACTCCGATTTTGAAGAATGCTCCCAATTACTCAACTCCCCACAGTGGGGCTCTTGGTGACCTCACCTTTGACTGAAAATTCTGTGAGATAGTCTTCCATGGTTAAGCGGGTTTTCTGACATGACAAAGGAGTAGAAAGCCATAATAGGACATTTGGGGTGGGGGGGGGGGGTGGTGGGTTTGTTCTTATTTTTGAAGTTAAAATAGTTTTTAAAATTATTATTTTAACTTAAACTTGCAGATAAGCCTCAGAAGGTCAAGGACATCTCCTGCCGGGTCTTCAACTGGGAACAAATGAAGTGTACCTGGGATCTGGGAGTCAGCTTTCAACATCCAGAATTTATCAAAGTGTCACTGGTTTGGACCATACAGTATGTCTTCAGTTATTTTTTTTTTTTTTTAGTCTGCAACTTTTTTTAAAAATTATTTTCTTTCCACCTACTATCATTTTCATCTCCTCTTTTTTTTCTTCTTCTTTATCTTCTTTCTTCTTGATATTACTTATATAAGTTGAATGCCAGTCATGTAAAAGAAATCAAATACTGACTGTATAAAAGAAGCTCGGTTAGACCAGACCTATAGTATCAAATTGCGCACTGTCCATCTGTATGTTTCTGCAGGAAATGTATGCTAGTGACATTTCATTAATTATACAGTTCCATTCACGTTTCAGTAGCTTCTATCTTTAGTTTGCTGCACAAGGAATTAGTTTAGGATTGGGAGTTTGTGTTAGGCTGCTCAGAAGCAGCAGCACTGGGTAGCAACAACAGCACCCAGGTAGCAACAGTAGCACTGAGGTAGCAACAGCAGCACTGAGGTATCAACAGCAGCACTGAGGTAGCAACAGCAGCACTGAGGTAGCAACAGCAGCACCCAGGTAGCAACAGCAGCACCCAGGTAGCAACAGTAGCACTGAGGTAGCAATAGCAGCACCCAGGTAGCAACAGCAGCACTGAGGTGGCAACAGTAGTACTGAGGTAGCAACAGCAGCACCCAGGTAGCAACAGTAGCACTGAGGTAGCAACACCAGCACCCAGTAGCAACAGTAGCACTGATGTAGCAACACCAGCACCCAGGTAGCAACAGTAGCACTGAGGTAGCAACAGTAGCACTGAGGTAGCAACAGCAGCACCCAGGTAGCAACAGCAGCACCCAGGTAGCAACACCAGCACCCAGTAGCAACACCAGCACCCAGGTAGCAACAGTAGCACTGAGGTAGCAACAGTAGCACTGAGGTAGCAACAGTAGCACCCAGGTAGCAACAGCAGCACCCAGGTAGCAACAGTAGCACTGAGGTAGCAACAACAGCACCTAGGTAGCAACAGTAGCACTGAGATAGCAACAGCAGCACCCAGATAGCAACGGTAGCAATAGCAGCAAATCCAACACCAGCAGCAACAACATATGACTGTCTGACTCTAATCTAGCCATATACTAACTGTCACTAATCTAGCCATATACTAACTGTCTGACTCTAATCTAGCCATATACTAACTGTCTGACTCTAATCTAGCCATATACTAACTGTCTGACTCTAATCTAGCCATATACTAACTGTCTGACTCTAATCTAGCCATATACTAACTGTCTGACTCTGATCTAGCCATATACTAACTGACTCTAATCTAGCCATATACTAACTGTCTGACTCTAATCTAGCCATATACTAACTGTCTGACTCTAATCTAGCCATATACTAACTGTCTGACTCTAATCTAGCCATACACTGTCTGACTCTAATCTAGCCATATACTAACTGCAGGCTAGCTTGTTAACTGCTTGGCTGGTTGATTAATATTTTGGTTGGTTGTTTTGATGTTTTCTGCTTTCTTGATTGATTGATTAGTGAGCAAGTTGGTTGTTAGGAAAAAAAACATGATCCAAAAAAAAAAAAAAAGAAAGTGAAACAGCAGGACTGAAAATATCAGGGATAATACGGTGCAGATCTAGACAAAATAAGCACTTCAAACAGAATAGAGGGCAATTAGTTTAGAAAAAAACGAGAGGAGAAGCTGGAGAAAGAGAACAAATGAACAATCTTTATTTTCAAAGGGTTACAAGGATAGAAAGGGAAGTATGAAAGGAAGTTAAAAAAAAAAGATGAAGAAGAAGAAGAAGAAAGGAGGAAAGGAAAGGCAGTAGCACAAATGACAGCTACAGAATTAAAAATCTAATAAGCAACAGTGCAGCGTTTTACAACAAAAATATGTTGTTTTTCTCTCATTTATTTCCCTTTTCAATGCCATTTTTATGTCTGTACAATTAGTGGCGAGCAGCAGGACTGTCCCAGCCTGACTAATACTTCCTGTGTCTGGGATTCGAGAGTATACGCTCATGGCTACCAGTATTTGATGATAGTGGAGGTAGCAACCGTTGTCGAGGGCAAAAATCTGGTCACTGTTCAGTCGCCCCAGTTTAGAATTGTCACTGCTTTGCATGGTGAGGTTTTATTCTTTCAGCTGTATATCTTTTGAAACTTGTTCTTGTTAACTTGTTGATACCCATGCTTTGCTTTGAGTCACTGACCAACTATTGTATCTCCAACGACTGCTATCTGAAGTCTTATCATCACAGTGAGCTAAAGGTTATTCCAGCAGGAATAAATCCTCATCATCTTTGAAGCTTCTGTGCCTGTGTGGTGAGGAACCAACAGTCTGCATATAAATAAGCCAGGTCTCTAAATTGGATGTACATGTAAAACTCAAATTCTGAAACAAGACCAAAGTCCAGAAGTGGACAAACAACCAGAACATTCCTCCAGAATCTACAGCTAGTGAATGGTAAGAAGAAGACACCATGCTTTATCTTTTAAGATGGTTATTCTACATTTGGATTCCCACTACAGCCTTCCCTCAAAATCGACAAATATAGGATTTGTTGAAATCAGATGCATTGGGTCACATGCTGTAACTTATCACTACCTGCTGAAAACCACAACACGGCCTACCAGCTGTACTTTTAAAGGAAAAACACATAAGCAGAAGGTGGTCATAATTAGAATACTTACAGATAGACCAAGCACTACCTTGCTGTAACCTGAAGGCTTAGTAGTAGATTTTTACCCCACTATGACATCACACAAGCGATAAACACCCGATAACATAAAGTGCCACCATGTGGATGAGGATCACCGTGGAGAGGTCCCAAAAACTGCGTTCAGCCATTAGACCATATTTATGGTCAGGCTATATTGCGGCCCCTGGCAAGAGCCAGGGTGGGGCTTCAAATAATAAAAAATTGCATCTCACAAGGAGATGACTGGATAATACCTGAAGGCTTAGATAGGTAAGGGGACATTATGCTTTACAGTTTATCCAGCATTGATCTCCCTTTTGGAGACTATAATTGTTTTGTTTTTCTGTACAGTGTTGTCCTAGCACGTATCTTTCCATAAATTACTATCATTAAGCTCTTTTACAAATTATTTTATCCATAAATGCTATCATTATATGTCCGCTGAATTGCTCTTTCTCTGAACCACTATCATGACATTGATTGCAGACTTGTTACAGTAATTGTTTCTCTTAGATTCTGGTTGAAGACAAATGAGTGAAAGTTTATCTCTTCATAGATACTGTCTGTGAGTGATAGGTGTTGTTTATTTTTTGTTTCAGAAAATAATGGTTTGAGTTTTTATATCTGTGTAAGTTTGATAATGGGTTGAAAACTACCTAACAAAATTGTCAGCTAAATGGTTGGCTTTGTTTGGTAAGGAAAAGATAGGGAGTTAACCGGGAACATCTAAAGTAAACAAGTGATTTTGTGAAGGTGACCCATCCACGCTGAAAGCTGGCTACTTTGACCCATCCACACTGACAGCTGGCAACTTTGACCCATCCACACTGACAGCTGGCTACTTTAACCCATCCACACTGACAGCTGGCTACTTTAACCCATCCACACTGACAGCTGGCTACTTTAACCCATTCACACTGACAGCTGGCTACTTTAACCCATCCAAACTGACAGCTGGCTACTTTAACCCATCCACACTGACAGCTGGCTACTTTAACCCATTCACACTGACAGCTGGCTACTTTAACCCATCCACACTGACAGCTGGCTACTTTAACCCATCCACACTGAAAGCTGGCTACTTTAACCCATCCACACTGAAAGCTGGCTACTTTAACCCATCCATACTGACAGCTGGCTACTTTAACCCATCCACACTGACAGCTGGCTACTTTTACCCATCCACACTGACAGCTGGCTACTTTAACCCATTCACACTGACAGCTGGCTACTTTAACCCATCCACACTGACAGCTGCTATTTAACCCATTCACACTGACAGTTTGTACTTCAACCCATCCACACTGGCAGCTAGCTACTTTAACCCATTCACACTGACAGCTGGCTACTTTTTGTTTCAAATCCACACTGACAGCTGGCTACTTTAACCCATCCACACTGACAGCTGGCTACTGTTAACACATTCACACTGACAGCTGGCTACTTTAACCCAAATCCAGACACTGACAGCTGGCTACTTTAACCCATCCAGACTGAAAGCTACTGCTAATATAACCCATCCTCACTGACAGCTGGCTACTTTTGTTTCAAATCCACACAATGACAGCTGGCTACTTTAAAATCCATACTGAAAGTTGGCTACTTTAACCCATCCACATTGACAGCTGGCTAATTTGTTTCCATCCTCACTGACAGCTGGCTACTGTTTGTTTCCATACTGAAAGCTGGCTATTTTAAACCATCCATACTGACAGCTGGCTACTTTAACCCATCCAAACTGACAGCTGGCTACTTTAACCCATCCACACTGAAAGCTGGCTACTTTAACCCATCCACACTGGCAGCTGGCTACTTTAACCCATCCACACTGGCAGCAGGTTGCCTAGTAACCAAAGAGTATCTGAAAAAAGTGTATACAGTAGAACAGCATTTCTCATGTTTACTGCTGTTTGTTTCAAATCCAGACAATGGCTATTCAAGTTTCAAAGGCTTTTCCATTCCATACCTTCAGGTGTACTGGACACATAGGGCTCAACCTTTATTCTAAGACCAATCAATACTTGGTGAGTGATGTGGACAACATCATGTTGGCCGCCTTTACTTCCCAAAACTTAATCTGGTACCCATTTAAGGCTGGTTTGACCTTGCAGCTAAGGTCATCTTCAAACACATTCCTGAATGGCAGGCCAGCATCTAGCCATAGCAGCCATTGTTGTCGGGTGTCAGTATTTGAGGCTGCAATCTCGGAGAAGAGATTTTTTTTTTTTTAACAATCAATTCCTGCCTAAGAGGAGACTATTAACATTGAGATTAGCTCCCCAAGGCTGTGGTGGAAAATAGGTCATCGATAATTTATTTGCCAGCAGCTTTAGAGACACTGGTTCATTTCTTTTCCTTCTTCACGTTCTCCTGCTGTAAACTCTGATCTGGCTTATTTCTATGCAGGCTTTTGGTTCCTCAGCTCTCAGGCAGATACACTAAAATTTAAAAAGAAAAGAAACTTCAAAAAGTGGCTTTTATAACATGTTTGTTAGAGGAGCAGTGGGTCTAATTTATTTTTTATGCACCACAATGACGCACTGGAAATGACACTGGGGGTTTCATTTCACATCTATGTGGGTTTTAAAAATTTTTTGTTCAATTATGAGATCAGAATGATGGATTGACTACTATTCTACAAACAAGGAATGACTGGTAAATGGCAGGTAAAAAGAACATGAAGTCAGGTGGTTCTCTTTTGACTTAGTTTCTGATATATTTGATGCCAAACTGATGTTTACATGAACCAATATGGCAACAAAAATAAAGTACCCAGATAATGTCCTTGGAAACTGAAGGCAGCTGATGCGATGACAACACAATCCATTGACTGTTGATTGTTTTATATAAATGTGAGGCTATCACTAACTGTCACACTTGAAGATTGGAAAGCACCAAGGAAAATTCCAGATACCCTTTTCAACCTTCTAAGAAGGTATAGGATACCCGTGATGACAAAATCAAGTAGTGTACCAAACAGTTAAATGTGGTAATGGTTGATTTTAAATGACAAAATGAGTCATTCAACAACTTCTTCATCTCTTCCTCTTTTTACCACTTCGGGTATCTAGTGAGATATAAAGTTCTACTTCTTGCTCTTCTGGGTACATGACAACTTTTTTGTGGGTTTTATTTGCTCTAGTTGAACCGGCACCTGTAAACAACCTCCAGGCCACAGTTGACAGCAGCACCTGTATTGACCTCACCTGGCAGCACACGTCTGTTGACTGGCAGAAATTCTTTGTGGCTGAGTTAAGGTTCAAGGGAGAAGAGAAATGGCATCAGGTAAGTGAGTGGTTCAGTTTGAGTTGGGGTAAAACATTGGTTAACACATTGTGTGTTGGTTGTGAATTCAAATCTCCCTCAACAATGTTGATATATAAGTACTGATCTAGGCTTGCAAGTTATTGTTGACACCTTGGCATCAATCATTCCGACTTTCGACGATTTGTGTCCATTAATTATGTTGTATGGAATATTTATGAATTATAACCTATAGTGATACATATGGCCACAAGGAAGGTCTTCCTCTTCATAAAACAAAGCTTGGGCAGTGTTGCAGATGTGTTGCCTATGCAGCTTGATCCCTCTCTCAGCCTGCTTTGTTAACTCCAAAGAAAAGCTAACACTAATACATATGGAATAAAGCACGCCGCAGAAGTTGCCATATAAGAAGAGCCATGCTCTGTTTGTCTGTCTGTTCATACACATGTGGACATCTGTCTTCAGTGATCTTCAGATCTTCAGTGTCATGTGCATATCTGTTTTACAGATCTGGTTTATTTGTATGCAGACTCTTAGTCCCTTGCTTCTGAGGCAGATGTACTCTGATTTTGAAGGATGACCCCAGCTAGTGAACACCTACAACATGCTTGTTGGGGAGGCAGTAGGGCTGTTCTTGTTTTCGCCGGAACCCACACAAGGATAACATAAAATCACCACAAGCAATTATCTGTGACACCTGTGCTTATATGTTTCAACTCGTAAATGTGTTACTGTATGTTTCTGCAGTTTTGGTCTGTATTTGAGGTGTTTTTTTTTAATTATTTCGAATTATTTTTGACTTTAAGTTTTTATTTTGAAATTTTTGTTTTAATGTCGTTAACTGTAATATTTTATTTTACTAGATCATACTAAATCAAGAGCAGGAGCAGGCAGACTACCACTCTCCCGTCTGCGGGTTATCGCCTTTCACAGATTACGAGTTTCGCATGTCGGTCCTTCCTTTCCCAGTCGAGACTGAAGAGCCTGTAGTTCAAGGTTACAAAAGTGAATGGAAGATGGTGTCTGCAAAAACCCTGGAAGATGGTAAGAAAATTACCTATCTAAATGTTTACTAAAATTTTCACTTTAATCTTTCCCTTCTGTTTAAGGTGTTGACGATCTTGTCCGGTGACTTTGAAAAATAGCAAGTCTTTATTTTGTTTTGTTTATAATCCAAGCTAGATCTGGTCATGTGGTGCTTTTTCTTCTTCTTCTTCACGTTCATAGCTGTGAACTCTGGTGGTAAGTTCTGGTTGTTCATCCACTTCTGGACTGCAGTCCTATTCTAGAACCTGAGTGTTGCATGTGCATCCGTTTTACAGGTCTGACTTATTTGAAAGCAGACTGTTGGTTCCTTGCCTCTCTTAGTTGACTCTTAGACATGTTTTTGAGTAGGCAGTGGGTCTATTCTTGTTTTCCCTATAACTGGGCCCGGAACCTACACGGGGAATGGTCATATGGTGAAAAATGGTGCCCTCAGACCGGTGCCACTATATGTAAATTCTCAGGGTCACATGGGTGTGCTTAGTTCCTTTACAAATTGTCTGTGGGGTGGGGCTGAACCTAAAATTTAAAGAAACGGGAGGTGCTAAGATAACAAAGTCCCTTGATTCTGGTGAACCTCCCCCACATCAGATGCTATTCACCTTTAAAATGTTGATACTACTTGAGATCCAAAACCTGCTATTGCTGTTTCTTCTTGATAAAACCATACACAGCATATATTCTCAGTGTTTTAATTAAGTTTCTTGTAATAACCGGCTAGACGACAGCATTTATACTTAACTGAGTTTCTTATTCGCACTGTTTAGTTCCAGGAGCAG
>CAJHNH020001248.1:0-5000 GCA_905116865.2 Candidula unifasciata | reverse complement strand
TAAGACCACAGTGTGGAATGTAGACATGGATAGTTTAAGACTACAGTGTGGAATGTAGACATGGTTAGTTTAAGACTACAGTGTGGAATGTAGACATGGATAGTTTAAGACCACGGTGTGGAATGTAGAAATGGATAGTTTAAGACCACAGTGTGGAATGTAGACATGGATAGTTTAAGACTACAGTGTGGAATGTAGACATGGTTAGTTTAAGACCACAGTGTGGAATGTAGACATGGATAGTTTAAGACTACAGTGTGGAATGTAGAAATGGATAGTTAAAGACTACAGTGTGGAATGTAGAAATGGATAGTTTAAGACTACAGTGTGGAATGTAGACATGGATAGTTTAAGACTACAGTGTGGAATGTAGACATGGATAGTTTAAGACTACAGTGTGGAATGTAGAAATGGATAGTTTAAGACTACAGTGTGGAATGTAGAAATGGATAGTTTAAGACTACAGTGTGGAATGTAGAAATGGATAGTTTAAGACTACAGTGTGGAATGTAGAAATGGATAGTGTAAGACTACAGTGTTGAATGTAGAAATGGATAGTGTAAGTCTACAGTGTGGAATGTAGACATGGATAGTTTAAGACTACAGTGTGGAATGTAGACATGGATAGTTTAAGACCACAGTGTGGAATGTAGACATGGATAGTTTAAGACTACAGTGTGGAATGTAGACATGGATAGTTTAAGACTACAGGGTGGAATGTAGACATGGATAGTTAAAGACTACAGTGTGGAATGTAGACATGGATAGTTTAAGACTACAGTGTGGAATGTAGACATGGATAGTTTAAGACTACAGTGTGGAATGTAGACATGGATAGTTTAAGACTACAGTGTGGAATGTAGACATGGATAGTTTAAGACAGAGAGAGAGATAAGTTAAGACCATAATGTTCCAGGTACATATGGATAAGTTAAAATTATAATGTGGGATAAATTAAGCCTATAATGTTGTATGAGCAAGAGATTAATGGAGACCAAAATGTTGTATGTGCAAGAGATTAATGGAGACCATAATGTTGTATGTGCAAGAGATCAATGGAGACCATAATGTTGTCTGTATAGTGGGATAAGTTAGGACCACAACGTTGCATGTGTGGAGGGCAGTAAGTCACTTCTTTTCTTCAGTACAAAGTGTCACCTGCAAAGATCCTGACTTTTATGGCAGCTTTCCAAACCAGGTGATTTCGATCTATTTCTTCCTCCTGACAGAGTGATATTAATTGGGTCAAACTGCCGGCCGATCAGGTAACCTACGAACTGCAGCCAGGAAGTTCCGATTGCCATTACAGTGACTTTTTAATTGGGGTCACGGCAGAAGCTTTGCATGCAGGTCATGTGACCAGCAGTGGTATCCACTGGAGTTCTTGTGTTTATCTCCGTAATCAGAGTAAGTTTTGTTTCTATAAATTTGTTTTATTGTGTTATGCAGTTCTGTGATTTCAAGGTTAACCCAGTGCATGATAGTATAAATAGGCTAGGTGGAAATGTGTAGAGCAGAAGTTTCAACCGAACTAATTTCAGAGCTGGGGCATATTGAAAGAAAGTTAAATAACATAAAAGAGAGGTAAAACTATGCATGCAAGGGAGTTAAACGGTCATAGATCGCAGACTAAGAATATGGTGAAGAAATAGTATGCAGGCAGACCTGCAAACACTTGGAATCACCTCAATATTTGTATCATTCATGTCCCACTTGCACACTTCTTTATATCGCAGTAGAGGTCAATCTTAACATGTTCTACCCATCTGTAATTCACCATAGAGGATGTCCTTAGGGACTCTTCCATTCTCCAGGTGTGACCCAGCCATCTAAGCCTTCATAGAGTAAACATTGAGAAAACTGTTGTAGTAACTGCTCTTCCCACTACCTCAGTGTAAGTGATCTTGTCTTCCCACTACCTCAATGTTAGTTATCTTGTCTTCCCACTACCTCAGTGTAAGTGATCTTGTCTTCCCACTACCTCAGTGTAAGTGATCTTGTCCTGCCACTACCTCAGTGTTTGTGATCTTCTTCCCACTACCTCAGTGTTTGTAATCTTGTCCTGCCACTACCTCAGTGTTTGTAATCTTGTCCTGCCACTACCTCAGTGTTTGTAATCTTGTCTTCCCACTACCTCAGTGTTTGTAATCTTGTCCTGCCACTACCTCAGTGTTTGTAATCTTGTCTTGCCACTACCTCAGTGTAAGTGATCTTGTCTTCCCACTACCTCAGTGTTTGTAATCTTGTCCTGCCACTACCTCAGTGTTTGTGATCTTGTCTTCCCACTACCTCAGTGTTTGTAATCTTGTCCTGCCACTACCTCAGTGTTTGTAATCTTGTCCTGCCACTACCTCAGTGTTTGTGATCTTGTCTTCCCACTACCTCAGTGTTTGTAATCTTGTCCTGCCACTACCTCAGTGTTTGTAATCTTGTCTTGCCACTACCTCAGTGTTAGTGATCTTGTCTTCCTACTACCTCAGTGTTAGTTATCTTGTCTTCCCACTACCTCAGTGTTAGTGATCTTGTCTTCCCACTACCTCAGTGTTAGTGATCTTGTCTTCCCACTACCTCAGTGTTAGTGATCTTGTCTTCCTACTACCTCAGTGTAAGTGATCTTGTCCTGCCACTACCTCAGTGTTAGTGATCTTGTCTTCCCACTACCTCAGTGTTAGTGATCTTGTCTTCCTACTACCTCAGTGTTAGTGATCTTGTCTTCCCACTACCTCAGTGTTAGTGATCTTGTCTTCCTACTACCTCAGTGTTAGTGATCTTGTCTTCCTACTACCTCAGTGTTAGTGATCTTGTCTTCCTACTACCTCAGTGTTAGTGATCTTGTCTTCCCACTACCTCAGTGTTAGTGATCTTGTCTTCCTACTACCTCAGTGTTAGTGATCTTGTCTTCCTACTACCTCAGTGTTAGTGATCTTGTCTTCCCACTACCTCAGTGTTAGTGATCTTGTCTTCCTACTACCTCAGTGTTAGTGATCTTGTCTTCCTACTACCTCAGTGTTAGTGATCTTGTCTTCCTACTACCTCAGTGTTAGTGATCTTGTCTTCCTACTACCTCAGTGTTAGTGATCTTGTCTTCCTACTACCTCAGTGTTAGTGATCTTGTCTTCCCACTACCTCAGTGTTAGTGATCTTGTCTTCCTACTACCTCAGTGTTAGGATCTTGTCTTCCCACTACCTCAGTGTTTGTGATCTTGTCTTCCTACTACCTCAGTGTTAGTGATCTTGTCTTCCTACTACCTCAGTGTTAGTGATCTTGTCTTCCTACTACCTCAGTGTTAGTGATCTTGTCTTCCCACTACCTCAGTGTTAGTGATCTTGTCTTCCCACTACCTCAGTGTTAGTGATCTTGTCTTCCTACTACCTCAGTGTTAGTGATCTTGTCTTCCCACTACCTCAGTGTTTGTGATCTTGTCCTTCCTACTACCTCAGTGTTAGTGATCTTGTCTTCCTACTACCTCAGTGTTAGTGATCTTGTCTTCCTACTACCTCAGTGTTAGTGATCTTGTCTTCCTACTACCTCAGTGTTAGTGATCTTGTCTTCCCACTACCTCAGTGTTAGTGATCTTGTCTTCCCACTACCTCAGTGTTAGTGATCTTGTCTTCCTACTACCTCAGTGTTAGTGATCTTGTCTTCCCACTACCTCAGTGTTTGTGATCTTGTCTTCCTACTACCTCAGTGTTAGTGATCTTGTCTTCCTACTACCTCAGTGTTAGTGATCTTGTCTTCCTACTACCTCAGTGTTAGTGATCTTGTCTTCCTACTACCTCAGTGTTAGTGATCTTGTCTTCCCACTACCTCAGTGTTAGTGATCTTGTCTTCCCACTACCTCAGTGTTAGTGATCTTGTTTTTCGACCTTATGATAAGTATTCTTCCAAGAGAGGACTAAATCACAGAGATAAATGGAGGCAGGTGATCTCTACAGCAGTCAACCTCAAGAGTTCAGAATGCTGATGAAGAAGAAACTAATTTCAGAACACCACTACACTGGATGGGGTCTTGGTCTCACTGACTGCCATGTGTGGATGTATCTACTGCAACAGACTCCATCCAGAGCATGTTTGACAAGACTGACCAGATTTTATAGGTCAGACAGGGAAAGAATGGCCCCCAGGGGCACTTCTTCAGGATAAATCTATGGGGCACCGGTGAATACCTCAAGTACCCCATTCTTTTGCGACCAGTCCTAGAACAGATACATCATCATCATCATCATTGTCCCGTAACACTGCATGTCAATGGGTCACCAGTTGCTGTTGACTGTCTGATCAGCTCCCTTCACCTTTGATGGTCAGTTGCAATGGACTTCATGGTTGCATTCCTAAGGCCTGTTCAGTCAGGTTGTGTTCCCAAGTCTGTCTATTTCTGTCTCGTCTCCTCTTCCCCTCTACCGAGCTGTGTAGTATTGTTACTGAGATTCTGTTAGATCTTATTACATGTCTGTAAGACATTTGTGTCCTTTCTGCTGTAGTTAAAAGAGTTCATAGTTTCCATTGTGCCGGGTAACTTACACAGTAAACCACATCATTTGTGATATGGTCTGTATATGATATGTCTGAACAATCTCATTTCCAATCCATCTTTTTAAGGGTCGTTAAGGTCCACGTTTCACAGACGTATGTAAATGTGCTAATAACTACTGTTCTGAGCAGTCGTAACTTAGTTTTACATGAAATGTTTTTGGACCTCCATAATATTTGCTGTTTGGCTAGGACTGATGTTGTCTGGGCAATCCTAGAGATGATTTCTGGTCTGGACTTAAAATGGATCCTAAATATTGGAATAGATGAACTTTAAAAAAAAATTCAATTATCATTGAAGGATTTGCATCTCCAATTATTTCCAAGTAGCTCTAGATTTTTTTAAAAAGGGAGACACTTTTGAGAACAGGTGTCTTAGATGAATACTAAATCTCCACTAGGCAGATTTCAGATCCAGTACACAAATAAGACAAGAGACCAAACTCAGATAAAGTATCCAATTTAAAAG